>VZRH01000231.1:0-17673 GCA_013397555.1 Urocynchramus pylzowi | reverse complement strand
AATTCCCAAACCAATATAAGGAAAAGGGTGGGGGGGAGGGGGAAATAACTGTTTAGTGTCAACAGTTATAGATCTTATATAATTTTTTTTTCAGTAAAAGATCTTGAGAAAAAACAGTCTGTGTATTAGAAGTTATGAAAGTTCTTACTGCAATCATATTTGTTCTGCAAAAAATAGTAATGCACACCCATGGTTTTGAAATAGCAAAGCTGTCTTATAGTTGAACTAATAGGACAGAAGAGGGCAATTCCCTCAACTTTAATAAGAATTAAACTTTGAACACAGTTCATGTGGAATACTTAAAATTCTACCAAAGGGATATTGTTTTGACTGAGCCAGCAGGATCCATGCTCAACTTATCTCAGCTGCCAAGTGTGCATTTTATGTCCAGAGAGAATTTTTCCTTACTGTAATCTATGGAAAGTTCATGAAGTTTAGCATCTCCTAGAGAAAGCAACAAATTACTATAATGGATCCAATCAGCTCTGCTCTACTGCACTTAGGAAGGAGGTTTACTTCATAAAGATCAGGTAATACCCTAACCTGTGTTTAACTTGAATCTCACATAGTGCTTTCATCCATAAATGATACAACTCCTCTATTTGCAAAAAAAAATAAAAATCAGGTCCGTCTTAAAAACTTAGCACTGTATGTATCTGTGTCATATTTCCTAGTAATACTTCAAAAATTGACAAGTGATTTAAAAAGTGCTCTATTCTTCACTTGGATGTAATTCTACAAAGGTTCACTGAGCTTCACAAAAGGATTTGAACATAAAAAGTTTCAAATTATTATTTCAGGTATTTGAAAACTAAGCTTTTATGCTGGACCCTGAACACCAGTAATTTTTTTTAAAGTTATTATTTACTTCATTTAAAAATTCTACTAACAATCTATCTGTATATATTGTAACCCAAGTACCTTTGTAATTCTGTCATCATATCCTCACCCCTCCTTAAGAATATTAGCTGCTGTTTTTATTTTTACTAGAAGTTCACACTAGCAAACAATGTAAAAGAAGAATCAGGCAGCAACACAGAGAGTATTTTATTCTCTAAGCCATATCAAGACACAAAATACCTTGCTGGTGTGATATGAGCAATTTACCAAATGTTCATATTCAAATCATGTGTTAATTCTATTTAGATTTAGCTTTAATTTATTTAGGAATTAAATCTATCCCTGCCTAGAGATTTTCCGTGAGAGTTGCATTAATCTCTTAAGAAGGGATTAACAGCTGTAGACAGAAGTACTCATCAAAGTTAATTTTAAAATACTGTCTATTATATTAGTCAACCTTAGCAAATAGAATTACTGCCATTCATATCCTCCAGAAATCTTTCTCAGAGGATTCCTCATTGTTAAAAGGGTTATTTAAAAAAAAAAAGTGCAGAAGAAAAATGTAGGGAGGAAATAAGAGATTGCAATCACCATTTAAATTACTCTATATAATTATATATTGCTGCAATTGTTTATAAAGTCTGGGTTTTATAGGAAGCAGGACCTTTTTTTTAAATCCAATTCTAGTCTTGTGATAACCATCGTTACTTAAAATCTGAAACACGTGCAACTTGTAATCAGCTTGATCACTTTAGATATATGCAAACTCCAGTCTCAGACAGAGAAAGAATTAAATTTCAGCTTTATGGTGATGCATGGTCATAGTGCTTGCTCCAGTGAATTGGTGATATGGGTACTAGAAGAAGATTCTCTTTACAGTTACAGTCTCATCAATTCCTACATCTTCATCTCTTCTCTCCTGATTTACTCTCTGAATGTCTAACCTCAGACAATCCACTAGAAAGGGTAATAGCAGTCTGACTTGGTTAGATCTAGACTAAGAGACAGACACTGAGCATATTCTGCAGGAGAGAAGTGATCTCTGACACGCCACCAACGTAAATTCATATGGTGTGGGTAAAAAATTAGGCACGTTTAAATTCACTTTCATCTGCCCTTCCAGAAAGAACAGTGACCTCAGGTAGACACAAGGAACTGTGAGAAGCTCTAGAAGGTCCCAGGTATGGAAACCGTGAGTTTTCAACAGCAAATGTATCTGAATATAGGAGAAACACAACTGGAAAAGTTCTTTTCCTGTCCTTGTGTACTTTTGAAGCAGATTTTGAGAATTTCAGGAGTGCTATTTCAATGGGCTCTGGCTATGTGATCCTATTGTTTGCCCCCACCTGACCTGACCAAGAAGAGCAAAAGATTTGTCATAGTAATAATTTTTCTGCCAAGAGGAATAAAGTCTTTTCACTTAATTTATGTATCTTTATACTCTGATAGTCTGCTCTGCTCTCATGAGAACCCATATTGCATCCAGCTGTGAGGCCCCCAAAATAAGATCTGTTGAAATGCCTCCAAAGGAGGCAAAAATGTGATCAGGTGGCTGGAGCACATCTATTATGAGACAGGCTGAGAGAGCTGGGGTTGTTCAGCTTTGTTGTTCAGAAGAGAAGGTTCCAGGGGGAGCTTGTAGCAGTCTTCCAATACCTCAAGGGGCATAGAAGAAAGATAGAGGAGGACTTTTTATAAGGGTATGTACTGACAGGACATGGGTAATGGCTTCAAACTGGAGGAGGGCAGGGTTACTTTAGATATTAACATGAAATTATTTATTGTCAAGGTGGTGAAGCACTGAAGGAGGTTGCCCAGAGAAGTTGAGGGAAGTGCCCCTGGCTATGGCAGGGGGGTTGGAATGAAATGAGTTTTAATGTCCCTTCCTACCCAAACTATTCCATGAGTCTATGATTTCCAATTCCTATAGTATTTTTACAGGTTTGTACAGACAAACTTCTCGAATTAGAGGGTCTCATACATCCCTTCCTTGTTTGTTGATATCATGTTGGAAACCATAATATCTTCAAAAGCAAGTGTGTCTAACTGTAACAGAAACACAACCAGAAAAGTCCTATTCCATTCAAACAACAAGTCAAACAGGATACTGTTTGGCTTTCTTGTTCTTTGGGATGGCTAGTGTATAGTGCTCAGCATCTAAATATAAAATTCAGGCTCCTAACCTCAAGATCAAAGTAATTTTAAAAGCATTTTGACAGCCTTGGAAAGTTAACCACTTACAGTGGAGGCTATATAATCAAAATTTCATTTTAACAGATAGATATGTATGAGTAGAATTTAGTTACCTACACACAGAGTTGATCGAGTTTTCCTTAGGCTAGCAAAAATGTTTACGTGCAGACCTGGAACATACACATGGAAAAGATGTTCTTTAGAGCTTAGAAAAAGCCACAGCACATCCTTAATCTTCTCTCTCTCCTATTCATGCTTCTGAAACAGTTCTTTATAATCATTCATGTTACTATTATTTTTTCAAATTCTGCCTGTAGGAACTGCCATTTATTCTAGCTGTTTAATGACTTCAATTTCAGTTAATTACCCAGTGTATTCAATATATTCCTTACTCTATTACTTCTTGAATGAGATTAAGACCTTGTGAAAAACTGGCAGAGGGATTGAAAAGTAATCACTCAATTTCACTTCTACAGGATAAAAAGAGGAAAACTTCAGACACGATTGCTACATAAAAAAAGTGCCATTTTGGAACAATCTCTTAGAAAACGTATGCAGAAAGAACCACAATTAAAATAGTATTTATTTTCTTTTCATGTGACTGTTCTTAATAGGGGCTGTATGTCATTTTGTCAGAGAACTGCTAGTTAATATCTGAACTGTTCCACTTTATGATGAAATCTTTTTTTGTAGTTTTAACTCAAAGTCACAGCTACAAAATTTCCATTGCTTCTCTTTGCTCTTGAATATTTACAGTCATTGTCTCCAGCGAAAGCCCAGATGCAGTTTTTTATGGGAAGTGTACACTGCTACTCTACATGTTTCACCTAATTCCAGCCAGTGATCAAATGTATAGAATGAAGAAAGTTGTACATCTGAAATGAATTTGGCCTGATGATTCATGTGCTATTGGTTAACACTGAATAGAATCATTTGAAGAAAATTGCTCTGGTGGCACCAGGCCATTCAGACCATGGCTGCTGTATTTCATAGGTCTCTCTCTCTAAGGATTACTTATACCTTACAGAGAAAACAACAGCTGTGTAACACATTTAGCCTCCACTGTACAGACATATCATTGATGTTTTCTGCTTTACTACCTACCCACAAACCATTTGTGCCAACAGTTCCCAAACCCAGTAACACCAGGAGGGTCAGAATGCATCTCAGGCTGCAGAGGGAAAGGGAGAATGATACATTTAGACTGACCTGGTTGCATTCAGGTAGGACAGACTGAGAAATCATTTTAAGCCCTTCTTTCTCAGGTCTTCTGCTCTTCCATCTGGGTTTGGTTTATATTTCAGGATGGACTATCACTATATATTAGCTAAGCAGAGATATAAAAAACAAATTCTAGAGTAGGACTATCATTCACACAGTCTGGGGACTGATTTTTCTACTGCTTATCCCCACTTATTGCAATGCAAGCAAGCTCAGAATGAAATGTAAGATCAATATTAAGTATTACAAAACAAATTGACTTCAATTAAAGAGGGTGGCGGTCAGAGAGTTCCAATAACTGTAACACTCACCTTAGAAAAAGCTGGTATCACCCTAGAAATGTGCTTTTCTGAAATGCCCTGTTTATTCCTACCAAACAGTTGAAAAACAAGATAGTCTCCCCTATCATAAGTAGCTTAAAACTAACCAGAAGAATAATACATTTCTGAGAAGGTAGAAGAGGTGTGGAAGAAAACGGTTACACAATAGCACTGAAGAAAGACAAATTTTACGTGGATTTTCATAGAGAAAAATCTGTTAAACTAGAAGAACAATGAATGCATCCCACAAGTTCTGTAAGTGAATACTTTCAGAGTCATCCAGGAGATATCCAGCTTGATTCACCATTTCTTGCCATTGGTTACTGTGATAAGATGTTGGGTGCTGCTAAAAAAGTTGTCAGGTTCCATGCAGGCATGGCTGTACTTTATGGATAAAATAATGTGTTTGAGGATTCTACACATGAACCTGTTCATAACATGAACCAATATCAAGAGTAGTAGATTTATTTTAGGGATGAGAACAGTTAGGGAAAAGAGAAAAAGGAAAAGATTTTGTAAAACTGAAACAAAAGAATCACACTAAAAATACAAGATATGGTGATTTGGGTTTGATTTTACTGGTTTGGGGTTTTTTTTTTTTCCAATTCTCAGCTTTAATAAAAAGTTCACTAGCTTCTCAACCTTTTTTTTTTTTTTATCCCCTCCAAATGCAAATATTGGATCTTATTGGTTCAGGTCATCTTACTTCTTCATTAAGGACATTTTTGTAGTTGACAATTAGCCCTTTTGGTCAGCAGAAAACCACTCTGCTATGCTTACACACTAGTTATTTTATATAAATTCACCTTTTTCTTTCCTTGAGATCATGTTAAACTTGCTCAGCAATCAGCCTCTAGGGCATGCACACATAGAGCCCTAAGACACAGGAAAAAGTCTGGGATGGGTGTGTACTGAGTCTGGCACACAAACAGAAGCTCATAAAAATTATCTGTATTGTAATGCCACATGAAAAGGAGCCACCCGTCTGACTAGCCAACATGTTTCTGCATCTCTGCAGACAGTCAAGATTAGTAAATGTTTAACCAACACATTTTCAACAATGAGTCTATTCATTAGAATTAGGAGAGGAGGCATAACTTCACCACAAAAGACTTTGCACCAAGGCTATTAAAACAGATATCAATTTACAAAGTACTGGCAGAGATTGGTTGAAAAGACAGGTACATTTTCATGCACACCACAGGGCTGGAAGGCCTTCTCCAAGAAGAAAATTTGACAGTTACTGACATGCAGTACAGGTATAATTAATAAGAACAAGGAAACTTAAGTATTTTCAAAAAACCCAGCTTTGATGCTTCCAATGAAATCTGTAACAAAAAATCCTTGTGTCCTTTCTTTATAAGCAGTGACAAGTCTATTTCCATTTATACTTCAGAAGATGCTAGTTTCATGCTTGTGTGAGTATTGCTGAAGCTTATTCTGAAATAACAAAATTAAAAACCAAAACAAACCAAAAAACAAAACAAAACAAAAAAAACTCCACCAAAACAAAATTTCAAAATACTAGATTTCATACATGAAGGCACAAGTTAAATTTTGAGGTCAGATTCTTTATTAAAACAGCCAAAACAAAACAAAACAAAAAAAAAACAAATACAAAAAGAAAAAAAGAAGCCTCTTTCCTGTAATACATGTTTATCTCTGAACTTGTAGCTGTGCAAGTACATTTCTGGGTTGGTGATTCCATCTGGTTGGACAAGACCTTTTTAGGCTCTTATAGATAGTCTTTCTATTGTGCTTCTGATGGATAATTGTGGAGAAATTAGTAACCAGTTTTCTGATAGAAATATCATATAAATAAAGTAATTTCACAAACACAAACTGCAGATGCTAATGGCAAAGTGCACAAGTAAATCCTGGAATGAATACCCTCTGGCACAATTTCTATTCTCTTGAAACAGTTGCTGTGTTACTCTGCCCTTGTGGCTACTTCTGTGGGTAATATAAATCTGTACATGAGTCTGAATTTAAGTGACAATGGAAAAACACATTGTCTTAGATCCTTCAACAAGTCAAAGGTGTTGAATACAGTGTTGAGATTCTACATTTTTTTAAATATGTGCAGATTTGAAAGCAAATTTTCATGGAAAGATACAATAATCTCTTTGCACTAGTGCATTACTCTTTTTTGGGTGTTGTTTCCTCCCTGTCATGCTTCCTTTTTTCATAGAAACATGACATGACTTGTCACCATACCAATAATATTGCAAATATAAGCACAACATAGTATAGATTTATATGTGCATATGTGTACCTGCCTCCTAAGATGGTGAAATATTTACACAACCACTGTGCTGCTTTCAGGGAATCTAAATATAACAAAAAAGAAAAAAAGTTTGAAAAAGTCCGTACTTTTTAAACAACTGTTTTGAAGAAAAAACAGCAGATTTTGAACTTTGTGATATATATCAGTTTCCTATTGATCATGCTGTGCAAATCATCCTGCTGGCAATCTTAGATTACTGTCTGGGTTGAAGAAGTGACATCCTTATTGAAATTTTTTCTGTAATGGCATTTTATGGAAAAAGAATGTCCATCCACATTCTTGAAGCTTTGTGTTGTCCCCTCTTGTGGAGAGTCCTAAGAGTCCATTTGATTGCACACACATATAACACTCTTTCAAATGCATTTGTGGCCACTCCCTAATATCATCAAGATATTTGCTGACAAATGTTTAATGCCTGTAAATACAAACACTCTTCCCTCTCCAAAAGGCAAAATCACGTTGTCACACATTTTTTATAATTCATCCTTTTGTTCACCTCTACATCTCAGTTCCTAGGATAAGAACAATGCCAGAAATATTGCATCCAATCTGAAGTTCCTCATTATGAGAAAGATGTCAATAAACAGAAAATCATTAAATCCTCCCAAGATGACTGAAAGAGCTTATTAGAAGCACTTATCCTGTGAAGAGAGGCCGAGTGTCTAGTGCACATTGAGTCTGTAGAAGAGGCAGTTTTGAGGGAACTTAATACTTGAAGGATATGGAGAAGATGGAACCAGACACTTCACTAGGGTATGTGAGAGCAAGACAAAAGACAGGCCTAAATTGAAACAAGAATGGTTAAAACTATCTGTAAGAATGATTTTTTCTTTATAAGGCCAAACAAATGTTGGAAGTAGTTACCATTCATTATAGTTAAGCAGTATTTATTCTTGGAAGCCCTCAAGATCAAACTAGATTCAAGTGATAATTTCATATCCACTGCTTTAAGCAGGGGCTTGGCCTAGGGATCAGCTGAGCTCCCTCCCAGCATGTATTATCACAAGATCTTGTGATCACTACTGAATGTGACTTAGATGTTGATATTTCAAGCATCCATTAATAAAAAAGACAAAGGAGTTTTGATCTCTTAATTTTAGGTAAACTAAAATTAAGATCTCTTATTTTCAAAGCTTGAAGGACATGATAATATGTAAACCCAAAAACACCTGAGCAACTGAATAGATGAGGTTTCTCATTAAAATTAATTTTAACTACCATGAAAACAAATACATCTATAATAAAATCCTAACATGCTTCCTCTTGCCTTTTAGCTTTTTGTATCAAATGTACAGCCATGCTATTTGTTCTGTGAGAGGTTTCTTGGATGTAATCTGGAGAATGGTTGATTGATGCAATATTTATTTCAATTTGAATGTTGTTTTCATATTTAATTAAAGTGAAGCATTAAAATAAGTATTAAGCCTTTTATTCAATGACTGCAGAAGTCCATAATTTTCTGCTAAACTTTTCACTTGTGTAGCTTTCATTTTTTTCTCACAGCAGTAATAAATTTTAGATTTCGAGAGCACTACATGAATATAGTATGGATAACACATAACACCTGATTTTCAGTTTGAAAAGAAATACTGACATTTTAATACTGCATTTAGTATTCTGAAACAGAAGAGAAGGAAGATAAAAATAATGAAACGCCAATAAAATTTTACTGTGAAGGAAAAAAGCAAGATTAAAATTTCTCTTTTTGAATTGGCATTTGTGACTCTTGTATTTTACATACAAAGATCACATGGAAAACCAGAAATACTATTTTGAGTTTGAAGATCTTTGGAAAAAGTCGGAATATTTCTACTATAATCATCTTGGCACAAATTAATTGATATTACTGATGCATCTTTTGTAAGTGAGATGCTGACATTTGGAACCCTAAACAACAAATAAACAATTTATTTTACTTTGTACCACTTAAACAACACATATCTGGATAAGAGGCTCTGAAATTCAGTTCTTGAACAGTGAGAGCAAGAAAATCCACAATTGTTGTTTATTGCCAAGATAAGATGTGATGTTTACCATCACAGTAAAAGAATTTTTGCCCTATGTTATTTGAAGTTTTCTACTTGTTCACTGTCCTTAGTTAACTAAAATACTCCCAAAAAGTGATGACACAGAGCTACACAAATTCAGACTGAGATCATGCTACACATGTTTAATGAAGAATGTATTAAACCTTTGGGACATCTTATACAGAGCTGCAGTAAATCCTTTATGCCATGGAATGAGGTGGTTTCAACACTTAAAATGAAGTTTGGGTATGTTTGGTTGCCTCTTTATATGCTACAAAATTGTGGTTGTCACTCTGGATCACTTAGTGAAATTGATTGTCCTGTAGTCTGTTAGTCATTAGGTTAAGATGTAAATGCCCTTTTTGGGCCTTAAAATATACTGATCTGAAAAGCAATACAAGCAATTTGGAGAGTAGTGGTGCAGATCTCTTCAGAATAACAGTCTGAACTATTTCCTGCAATAGGCCACTATTCAGCTCTTTTATTCAAACTACATTTGCCAATGTATACCAATTATTTCCTGTCTTACAAATAATTTGATGTTCATATTACTTCTCAAACCATTTCCAGTTCTCTATGCTGTTCTCCTCTTCTGAATAAGGGAAGCACTATTCATAAAACACAGCCTAACAAACAGTTAATAATACCAATCTGAAAAGTGACTCTTTAATAGCTCCTATTAAGGAAGGAAAAACAAAGTGATATAATCCTGCTATTCATGACCTGTTCATGAATAGCCAATGAGGGTGATTGTAAGAGAAACTGTAAGCTGATGACTCGTGGCTGGGGCTCATCATAAGTAAATAAATATGCAGTGTATGTGGCTCTAACACACTTTCCCCTTCATGACTTTGGACTGTAGTACATTTTTCTCTCTTTCTTAATCCTCAGTGACTTAAAAACAACAACCACATATGCAATGAACAGCAACTCATTGTAATTGCAGGTGATGGGTGTGAGCCAGGTTTGTGTAATGTCATTGATTCTGCTATTAGGATAGCAGTTATATAAAACTTAGGAGCTTGCATTCCACCATTCATCTGCAAGCAGACTTGCAAGCTAATGTTTCTATCGAGTCACCAGCAGTGGAAGATCTTCTTAGAAATAACTGGTGTAAAATATCTTCATGAAAGAATAAACTTTTTTGGAAGCTGTTTTGCATACCTAAGAGTTTTACCTTTCCTATTTCTTCTTTTAGGTATTTTTATTTTCCTAATTTTAAACAAAGACTTTTCCATGATAGTTTACTGGGTTTAAAGCATAAAGAATGCTTAAATCTTTGAAATGACATACAAACTCATTCTCCTTTCATTACTTCCCCACTCACTGGGCCTTTATTTAATGGAAGATATTAAAAAAATACATATTCTTTAGTTACAGGGAATTGGTTCAGACAAATGTTTAATGCTCAAACAGCCACCAGGCATTGGAACGCATACCATCTGTTTTCTTCCATTCCCTGTGTTTGTATAGTCAGCTTTCCCAAAGTAATCAACTTATTCACTAGGAAAATAAACTGTGATCCCTATCTGCCAATTCTATTTGTCCATCTGTCTACCTATCTGTCAGACTATATCTGCAAGGAGGACTTAAAAGGGTAAAAGTTTTCTGAATAATTTTGAATACACACAAATAGAAAAATCTTTCCATGATTACCATGTTTTTTTTTTTTCTTTTCCAATTAAAAGTCACCAATAAATCCTTGCAAGTATTTTACAATATAGAAAAAGAAAATATGTGTAAATAACCATACTGTAATCTAAAAATATTGAAGTCCTGAGCAAGTATTTATAGCCATATTTTGTCAACACTTGTTGCCAATTAACATGAATAGAGAAAGCTGGATTGGTCTATTACTTTCTAAAATGAGTATGACCAAACTAAGAATTAGGGTCTGAACTACATGAATAGTTATTTTGATTTCTTTGGAATGCTTTTTGTTCCAAATTAGTCATTTGATTTACTGCAAAGACAAACAATCAAATGCTTATTTTTAAGTAAATTAATTTAATCCAGAATAATTTATGGACTTTATCTCGTGTGATAGAATCTAATTATGAAAGCATTTTAGCAAAAATTTTAAAAGTTGCACAAAACAATACAAGACACTAGACTGGATGATTCACAAGTAACTACTTATTAGTGCTGCCCACAAACATATATGCATGCCAAATACATGGTTTTGGTTTTTCTTTCATTTTAATGATAGAGAAAGATTTGAAATTTCATAACAAAAATCATTGTTTACTATGCAATAAATAGAAAAGAGCAATAAACAGCAATTTAAAGTAGACTCATAAATGCTTTTTTGTTCTTATTATTTGAAAATAGTAGTGGCTGATTTCTGCAGAATGTTAAATCTTAAAATACAAAACCAAAAAGATAAAGTTATTTCAAAATTATGTACTTGATTTTAAAGACTGTAGATCCATCTATATGTCAAAGTAATTTATGCTGTAGTTTATTTAAAGCAGACCATAACCCATAGTACCAGATTTTGATTTTTACTGCAATCAGCATTATAAAACACTTCTGGCTGTTGCTGTGGTAATTTCTGTGTGCATTTTGTGTTATTTCAGCACAGTTTCTTAGTTTCAATAAACTGCAGCTGAGATCTTTTAGACTAAAATCCAAGGGCAAAATAAATTTTTAGTATTATTTTACTTAATTTGTATATTTTCAACTGTATTTAATTATAGTCTAGTTATCAAGACTTCAATTCTTCATTATTAGCTTCATGTTAAGAGTGATTTGCAGGTACTGATAGATATAAGGACACTCCATCTCTGGGGAAATATCAATCTTCAAACCAGGATACTCATGCAGAACTTAATGTATTATTGCAGTTATTATAGCCCTGTGAGATACAGATGATTTATTGTCACTAGTTTTGTGGGTGTGTGGACTTGCTTGGCAAATGATGAAACATCTTCCTCTGTCTTTCATTACCCCCTTCTGTACTTCAGCAAGACAGTAAAGGCTGGAATCCTTGAATCACATGGATCTTGAGTGAGCCTGTAAAGCCTGGGTTTAAATACATACATTTAAAATAATGTGAATTATTGCTTCATTAGATATCAGATTTTCATTTTTTCTAATGTTGTTGTTTCTGAAGCAGCTAGGGCTGAGTTAAAGTAAAAAGAAAAATTATAAATAAAAGTTGAAATATATAACCATAGGCTTGCTCTGCTAAGACTAGGTACCACTTAAAAAGGTGTACAGGTACTAACTGCCTTCAAGACCAGTTAGAGCTTATCAATGTATTACAATTAAGGAGAGATTTTATTAAAGTTTCCTTTTTTGTGTAATTAGGCCTTTCAAAAAGCTGCTCTCAGATGTTGTAGTGTAAGCGTGAAAATAAATATTACACTAGAGGCCCTCAAAAACCAGCTTCTTTCTGTAGAGCTGGCAAATTCACATCTGTAAAATTCAAATTCACATTCACAAATGTAAGTCTCTGTTTAAATATGTAATATATATTGTAACTTATATTCCTTGTTAATAATAGCTTCAAGAGAAGTCTACTTATTAACAAATTACTGCTCTTGGATGAGACCAAAAGGAACACGGATGAAACCCTCAGAAGAAAGCAAGCAAGAAACTAAGTCCAGATTGTGTGACATACGGCATGGCAGTCACTGCAGATATCAATATAACCTCAGTAGCACAGATATCAGCATTGACTAAGCATCTTAATATTTATTCATTTTTTCCCAGACAGATTTCACAGCCTGATTCTGCTCAGTGCTGCCACAACTACTATCCAGCCTGCTAGTTCACAGCATCTGAAGTAGTGTTGGTGCCTTGGGGAAGGATGGTTTCTATTTTCACAATAGAGAACTAGCTTCCCTTTGATGTTATAGAGCTTTTGATTGGATTGAATTGTCAGAAACTATGAAATTCAAGCATTATTTGGAGGAGTCCAATGCAGGCAGGCAGACCTAACAATGTTAGCCATACAGAAAGATAAAGGAAAAACAAAGGCAAAGAAGAGCTTCAGAAATTTATGTCATTCATTATTTCATCTCTGATATTTATAACAATGAGATGATTCAAAGGTGATATATTTAGGGCACATGATGAACTACAGAAAGTCACTCTCTGAAACCAATGCTGACTAAACAAATTGTCTTTCAGATATTCAAAATACCTTTAAGTCCCATATGCTTTTTTCCTTCTGATAATTTCAATGATATAGTAAACATTATAAAAACATATATCAGATTATTAGATTAAAAATCCTTCTCAACAACCATGACTCATGTGCTTAATGCAGTGATAACAATGAACCTATTTGAGTAATCCTAAATAATAAATTGCTTAACTAAATATCAGATAACACCCTTGGTTATGTCATAGCTAATAAAAATTCGGGGCAAAGCAACTATTTGGAATGTGTCTGGCATGGTCCAAATAGAAAACTCTTTTGCCATCAAAACTGACTATTTGAAATGTAACAGTTGAATAATGAAGGCTTTGCAAAGGTTTTAGGAGTCAGCTCCTGTGATATGAGAAATAGGACTGAAAACAGAAATCTATGCTCACCTCTCAAATTATTATGTTTCTGTTCATCACATAAAGACTCACAGAGTAAAAAATATATCTGGTTGATATCTCAGCAGCTTTTTAATTGAAGGTTATTAAAATGCAAGGTCTAATTAGTGTCACTGATAAGCTAAGGCTATGAAATTTAAAATTTACTCCTTCCTCTCCAGGAAAAATTAATTTCAATTATTTATTCCATTTTGCACAGTTTTTTTTTACTTTTTGCAATTATGTGATTATCTAATTAAGTCATTAGGTATCAAGGCAGTTATCACAACATCCTGGGAATAAATGTTGTCTAAAACTTAAAAATTCACCGACAAAGATGCCTTTGTTATGTGGCGGGAAGAGGAAGGAGGTAAATGCCCTTTTAGTGAAAGAAAAAAAAAAAAGAAAAATTTCTATGAAGTTCTAATGGAGACAAGACTAACTCTATTCTTATACAAGTGTCATAGTGAGGAAATATTTTAATAAAATCATAAATGTCCGCTATTACTTTTAAAAGTGGGCAACAGTGTTTTGTGTAAATTCAGATACCTTATCAGTATATGGGAATATTAATCTTGCAAAACTCACTGTCTTAGCTGTAGGCTTCATTTGAACTCTCTTTACTGTGTAGGAGGAACTCCAGACAGATGACTGACATCTACAGGCACTGGGGTTCTGTCAGCTCAAGATCAAAAACTCAGAAACACTGAGGAAGGCAATACAGGGCACTGGATGTGAAACTGAAGTTTGTCCACATGTACACATACATTCCAAGTAATTTTTAGGTGATATCTGAAAGTACCATTCGAATAAAGCACACAAATCAAAGACTGTTCCTGACCTAAAATATGCAACGAAAATGACTGAAATAAATGGAATTATTGTGTGAGAAAATTGTATTTGCATCAGCAAGGGTAGAAACCCAGTCTAGGGGTTTTTTCCCCCTTTTTCTCCTTTGACAAAGATTCAATACTGAGTTGAAGAAATTTGAACTGTAAGTAATGAATACTTTTAATGGCAACTGACATTCATTTTTCCATGCTCTTTTGCAACCTGTAAAGAAAAATATAATAAATGGGATTTGGGGGTTTTTAAGAAAAGAATGATGCAGCAGTATGAAGTTTAGCACTATAAGGACCCCAAGAAATTTGAGAGCTATAGCCTGCCCTAAAGTTCTGCACAAATTTGTTTAACATGGAAAAAAAGGTTAGAAGAGAGAAACAAACTGAAGAATATGAATGTTTTCCAGTGATAAAACAGTGCAAAAGGTTTCGTAATGATCCCCAGAAAAGGATCAAAACTCCATAGCTTATGCAATTTAGGACTGGACTGATAAAAACATTACTGAATACATTGAGAAAAAAGATTCTATACAAATTCATCAGAGACAGAACTTTGTTTTATAACCCAAGATAAATTTTCCCATTCTGATTACCACTAGCCCTTGTTATTGAAGAAGAGCCAGTCAACAGTGAATATAGGTGTATATATATATACATATATCTATATATACATACACACCTATATATCTCTCTATATAGAGAGAGATATCAAGGCACTTCAAGCTTTTCAACCCTAATTATCTTGTGGGTTTTTTCAATCACGGAAATTTGTCAGATATTTTATTAACAGACATAGATTAAATAAATAGCAAACAAAACCAAACAGAAATCAGTGTCAGAATCTTAAATAAGTAATTGTTATATTGTATGTCTGCTATTACCCCCATTTCTGACCTAGAGTATGTGTCAAGCCAGTAACAGATCACAGACTGAATCTGAAGTAAAGCTGATATTCATCTGAAACATTAAATTCTCCCATATGCACATATTCCATTCCTCTCTGCCCAATTCATGTGGTACAGATTATCCTAACTTTTTTTCCTACTCTGTGCTTATCTTCTGCATGGAAATGTTTCACTGAAATATAAGTCAGTGTGCCCAAAATCTTATTCGACAGAACAGGGGATGTATTTGAATATAATTGCTGATTTATTAAATATTCTAGACTACAGAGGTCAGATGAAATCATATTCTCTTTACAGAAAAGCAATCCATTCAGTTGTTTTGATGACGCTTGCCCAGCCTTTTCCATTTATCTTAAAGACAATATTAATCTCATTCTTGAATAGTGTGAAAATCTGTTACAAACCAAAGAGAAACTGTTTCTCTATTGTATTTAGGAAAGTGGTTGATGTGTTAAAAAAAAAAAAAAAGGCAGAAAATGAAAGGCACATGCAACTCTTTTTGTCAAAGTAAATGTCATTCAACAATCTAGTGTGTCAAACAAGGATATGTAGGGCCAGGATCAGCATGCTGCAGCAATCATCTCTAATACCCACCATATGCCTTTAAGGATGGAAAATGTGACATGTGACAGATCACTGGAGATGAACAGGGAAGGATAATGGCTGTTGGAAGATGTTCTCCACAGCTCCCTCCTGCTCCTCCTTGCAGAACAGGACTGTGGGAGAAGTCAGAGAAAGACAGTGACATAAGAAGCTTCTTTCATGGGCTGCATTTTTCTATTGCTAGTGTGACATTTTCATTAATATTAGTTCAATTACTCCTGATCTGCAGCAGAAAAAAAAAATTTTAGGACCAACATCCAACATTTTATCCTAAGCAGTTTTTAAAATGAGAAGGAGAACCATTTCTTTAACAAAAACACTATTTAAGAAAAAAAAAATCCTCTCTTTTAAATCTTTAGTTTTAAAATATTCATAAAAGAAAAAAAACTACTGTAGAGGGACAAGACCTAAGAAACAGAACAAGAATGCATGCATGATACTTGTTCACAGTTTTTTGTTTCTAAAAATGCTGTGTGACTGTTGTGCTTTATGAAGACAATAGAATTCCTATACACTTCACAGCAAAAAATCAGCTCTCCGCTCCCTGCTCACACCTAAAGCCACACATCTATGTAATTTTTATTTTAAAGTTACATTCCTTGAAGAAAGATTAGAATCTTACCTTCAAAAATGCTTCAAAATCTCAACATTTCAGAGGAGTCAAGGTCTGACATGAGATTTAGTTAATTTTGAGCACCACTGCAGAAGAATTAATTCATAAGAGCTTATATATTGATGGAATCTCCCTACTATTATACTGACAAGATTTCCTTGCGCTTCTCCTGGGACTAATTTTTTTTTTTTTTTTTGACCCAGATCTCCTCTGGGAAATTAACCTTTACCAATACTGCATGTTGTCTAAATATCATGCTTTTATGGTTTTGCTAGAGATGTTTGAGAGCAGCTGTGAGCTTACACTTATAACAGAACTTCATGTTCTGCCATGAAAGCACATTCTCCCCAGGAGTCATAGCAGCCCTTGCCTGTAGGACCTCCTGTACCACTTCTCACCCTTTTCATGACAATTAACCCATCACAGCTGTACCCTGAGATCTATGACTTATCACTGCGTGGAGAATTTGTCTTAAAGACCAGAACAAAAGACAAGCCTCAAAATGTAAAGAGAGTTGATGAATGCAACATTTCTAAGCATTCATTTTCTTCCAATCTGCATATAAATATGCATTGTTTTTGAGGTTAACAATATACAGCACTAAACAGCATAAAGACTGGGAATGCGTCAAACAGGAAAAATATGTGTTTTCAGCGAATGTATTGCCTTTTAAAGAAGCACATGTTGTGAGCACCTGCAGTGACAGTCTCTTTTGCCAAAGTAGTGAACATATTGTTTCTTATTTGAAATTGGGGTAGAAAAGGGTGACTGAAGGGGAGGTCTTCAGGTGATGCAAACTTGTAAAAATGTAAATACCTGTCCGTAAAATGGTCAAAAAGGAAATCTCAGACTAAGGAGAAAATGGAGGCAAAAAGAAAACTGGGTGAATTATTACACATTGGTGCAGGCATTTTTGGGTTGGAAAGGATCTATAAAGATCATCTAGTTAGTTCCCTTGTTGACAGGGAAAATACATCAAGCAACATTAAGCAAGCAACACTAAGCGATGAGAGCAAAGTGTTGCTCTTAACAAGAGAACTGATCCTAACAGGACTGCTTCAAAAATAAAGGCCATATCAGTGATGGTTCTGCAGAACTTTCCTTCAGCATTTTAAGTATTTGAATTAATAATGTAACATTTTTTCAGGATTTTTCACAAATGTATTAAAACTACCAGTGTGTCAAAAAGTAATATTTTATAATATTGTATAGTAATATAATAATAATAACAATTATTATAACAATACTTCATATAGAAAAAAAAAAACAAACAATCAACCAACAAAAAA
>VZRH01000230.1:38525-63132 GCA_013397555.1 Urocynchramus pylzowi | reverse complement strand
CTGGCCAGCCCAGGGCCCCGCAGTGTCCCTTCTACACCCCCAGCCAGGTCGGGGCTCTGTGATGTCACAAAGGACTTTGGGCATCAAATGTCCCACGTCACTGAGGGCTGTGACACAAGGTGCCTGTGTCACAAAGGGCACCCCAGCACCCCCTGGGCAGCTGAAAGCTTTGGGAGTGGCCTGGAGCAGCCCCAGCCTTGGGGGCTTGCAGCCCTTGTTGTGAGGCGCTGATTGAAATGGTCAGGAAGGGCTGTGCCCGAGGGAAGGTGCACGGGAGACCATGGGTGAAAGGCAATGGTGTGGGTTTTATTGAAATGTTCATGGGAGAGACAAAGAGGGAGAGAGACTGAGAAACAAAAAAATGGGAGAAAGATGAGGATGCTTAGTCACTACGGACTCTTGGCAGATTAATCCTTACTGTGAGTTAAGGACAAGAAATTTGTGCAGCTAATTGTAGGACAGGCCCATATAATATACAAGGAGCACTGTAGAGATAATGTACTTTTTGGAATAACTGTATCTATACCTTCTTGATACAGCTCAGCAATGTTATTTCTGTAAAATGTTTTGAAATTTTCACAGATTTCCTTTATTTCTAGTGGTATTATTAAGGAAACGGTGTAAAACTGTAATTTTTTCTGAGTTTTGTGTGCAGATCACTCAAATATATCTGTCTATTTTACCAGTAACTGTGAAGACCGTAACATGGAATGTATTTTCAGTTTTGGGTGCTGCCCTCAGGGATGAGGTGAAACCACATACTGAAACTTTGGAAGGAACAAATGAAAGGTTCAGACTCCTGAAAAATGAATTTTGGGGTGTGGTGGAGGTGAGACATAAATATTTTCCCAAGTGTCTGAAGGATGACATAAAAATGTATTGGGTTTCCTGTCCCTGGTTAGACAGGGAGCAGGAAGTGTGAGTTGGAGAAGGAAACTTTAATACAGACATTAAAAAAATACATGAAAAACTTCATCAGATTGATTAGGGACTGTTTATGTTTCAGTTTCACAGGTCTTTAATTGCACATTATGCTGAGCAACAAGTGAGAGGAAGTGGGCGTTCTGCACAACCTCCCCAAGGTGTGTTCCACCTCTTTGTCTGTCTTGCTCTCAGGTTATGCTGCATTATTTCCTTCTGGTTTTTCACCTTTCATGACAGTCTAAAGTCTCCCTGGCCCTTTGTAAAACTGTTACTCCACAAGGTAAACACACATTGATTTAGTTAAGGTTGGTTTGAAATAGTTAAGCTTGGTTTATGTTTTTAGCTGAGCTGTGTTCCAGAACTCTTATCACCTCATTTTTGTTTTATTTTTTTAAGAAGGAATTCAGACTAATTAGGTCAAGTCCTTCAAGGTCTGTTTCCACTGAGCTTTTCAGTTTTGTAAGTTGAACGTCTCTGTACTTCTGATTTTTCTTACTGAAAGTTTGTTGATTTTTTCTGGAAGAACCAATTCAGATGCCCCGAGAGACAGCTATGGGATTGCAAAACAGTCCTGGTTAGATCTCTAATGCTTCAAGCATGCTTAATTTCCATTTCTAGGTGATTTATTCTTGCATTAGAGTCTTCAAAGAATCCCATTTGATTTTCAGCTTGGACATAGAGATAATATTTCATCTTTATACCATTACTAGCCACCCTTTACATAAAAATAAGGAAAGCACTACTGAAATGTGAACAATGTTTCAAGGAATGAGATTTTTTTTAAAGTGTAATTTAGAACTTTTGATCTTTGCATATGTTTTTAGATATTTATACATAAAAGCAAATAATTTAATAAAATCAGACCTGGCAGGCAAAGCTTATTTCTAATAGCTGTAGTCCAAAGCTGAAACTTTAAAAGAGGAGGAGAATGAACATAAAAATTGTCCCTGACAATACTTTTCTAAGTTTCCTTTTAGATGTTCTACAATCAACTCGGTGCTGATACATGTATTTTAACAATAACAGCAAACCTTTACTCTCAGAATGGTATTTTTATTTCTTGGCTTCCCAGTGTGGTTCAAAAAATAAAGATCCTTATAAATTTTAAGATTTGTTGGTTGCATTTTGTCAAGCTGAAAGGAATTTAACAATCCGTTCCAGGAAAAAAATTGTTGTGTCAAGGATTCCCAGGGCACTTGGAAGAAACTTATTCCATATTTTTCATCCACATCCCTTAAAATCACTGACTCTGGTATCTCCAAAATTATGTGAGAGTACAGGGAGAAGATGCAGTGAATTATGTTCAGGTGATCACTGTGTTAATATCCGAACACAGAACATTATATTTTATTTCCATTGTGTTGGACCTAACCTAAAGCTCTGAAGTAGTTGCAGCAAACAATCTATTTTCCTTTTATCTCTCAAGCACTAAAAATTTATTTGGAAATGTGATGTACAAATCTTTATAAACTTAATCTGTGGCTGACATTATCTGGCACTCTAAAAATCATAATAAAAATGTTTATTTCCACTGAACAGGTTGCCCAATCTGAATTGTTACTTACAAAGAGCATCATAAGAAACTTCCAGAAATGTGGAATTAGACTTTCTCATTTAGACAGCATTTTTTACAACCTCCAAAAATAATGTCACTTGCTGCATTGACTTTTAAAAATGCTTATTCTCTAAAATTAACCTCCTCTAAACCAACATTGATGGTAAATAGAATGAAATTTACTCAAATCCTTAAGTTTGGATTCAGAAAGAAATAAATTAAGAGTAAATAACATGAGCTAATAGGACTATTAACAGAGAAATGACATTACTGCCACCATTTCCTTAAGAATTAAAATATCCTGTGAAGTAGTATCCCCTAGAGGTAGTTGGAAAACTCCCATATTTAAAACTCGCTGTAATAAAATTTCAGTTTTGCTCCAGGGTTCAAATTTCCCATTAGAAAAGCTTAAATAATTTGCTTAAGGAGAATTGAACCTATTTTTATCAGTGTTTATTAATCTTGCAAGACCTCATGGTATTTAGTAAGGATGCAATTTAAGGATATATTTACCTTCTGCTGATTTCTATGGAAGTTTTGTTGGACTTACAAAGCACACTTTAAATTCTTCAATTAACTGGCAAAAAGTATTAGAGGAAATGGAGTGGGGGTTTTTTTGCAAAGTTGAGACTTATTAAAAGAAGCAGAGGTGAGATTTGCAAATTACAATTTCCATAAGGCTTGACATCCACACGGAGAAGGAAAACTGGTTTGGAGCAAAGCAGCAGAAAACCAGATAATTCATCAAGTCATGATTGTGGAATATGGAAATTCTGGAGCATTTCTGAACCCCTTCTGTTAACACTACAAAATCAAAACAATGGCCATGAAATGAGTATCTTTCCTGGGAAGAAAATAAATTTTTGTGAGCTCCCTTCTCCCTTTCTCTCTCCTTTCTCTGCACCCAGACTGGTTATTTCTTCAGCTTCTCTCTGTAGTTTAGGACTCTAATGCCATGAATTGTCCAGAAGAATATATTCCTTGGAAAGAAGAGCCCCTGCTGACATGAGGGAGGTGAATTTAAAGGAAATGTTACAAACTTCGTAGGACTGAAATAAAGGCAATATAAAAGGGAGAAATTAAATTCCAGTCTTCATTTCCGTGTGTGCCTCAAAACATCTAAATGCAGCTTGTGCAAGGAGGCTAATTTCCTTTATTGTAATCTCTCCTCTCCCACCACTCTGCCTTTTTGGATATTTCCCCCTTCATTAATATAAACAAATTGCTAATCAAGTGGCCACCAGCAATCTAATCATATCAGTCATCAACCCAGGAAAATTGGTTCCCTTGATTATGTGACATAATCACCTGAAAAAGAATCTGAAGGAAGTTTTTTTTGTTATCTGTTCCCATAGCTAAGAAATGTATTTCTTTTAGCGAGCAGAGCTTCACACTTGTTTACGTTCTCAATTTTTATTTTCCAGAATACTCCCTCCATCATTCCCCATTGTCCTCCATCTTGCTCACAGGCTTGTGTGCACCTACATAAGCCAGATGTTTTCCTCTCATATTCTCCACAATGGTTATTTTTAAGAGTTAATTGAACCCTGTGAGATCAGGCTTTATTGTGGTTTTGCAGAGAGGCTCCATGAACAGGAGCTATTTAGGGAGGATATGCAGGAGGCAAGCACAAAGGGCTTTCAAATCCCTATTATCCTGCCTATGGAATGCTCTTGGAGTGTTTCTGTATTTCTGGTGATATGGTTTTTTACCCTACAGTGCCCTGCAGTCCCTGGGCTGTTTGTAGCTGCTGACATAACAAAGATGGGAAAAGTTTGTGAGCTGGATAGTTGTGATAACAGGATGAAAGTGAAGAGAAAGGTGATCTGTATTTAGATTTGTTTTGCTGCTGTTTAAGACTCTTCTAATCCTTACTCATAGGAACAGTGGAAGTAAAAGTATTAGAAATATTTGCTGCACGATATTTGTTGACTATAGAGAGCTTCTTAATGAAAATATGGTCCAGTAACAATATATCTCACTGTATCATTCATTTTAGGCTGAAATATCCATTGATTTCAAAAGGGATACTATTTCTTTTCAATCCGTGAGTGTTCAGAGTAGGTATAAGTGATTATGATTTTTAAAGTGGAATTCAAAGCTGTTTATTGCTGTGGTGTCTATAATAAATACCATTACTAAAAGGATATTTTTTCTAGAAGTGAAAGATGAGGAAAGTTTGCCTCTCTTCTAGCCATTTTCTACAATCAGTACACAGAATATTCAGTGAAATTATAGCAATTAATTTATAGACAATTCTTAGCTAACAACACATTTTTAACAACTCCAGGGACTACCAAGACGTAAACAGGTCTTCCCTCCAGATTTGTGGTACTGTTTTAACTTTTCAAGAATAAATTAAAATTCTTCTGTCAGAGTAACAGGCATTTGATTATCTTCAGCCTGTGATATTTGCCAGCTGCTCTTTCCCCAGATGCATTTCTTTTCAATTGTCCTTTAAAACTATCTTAGAAGGCAGGGAAAGAAAACCTCAAAAATTGTCATAAATTAAATCAATGGATTTATTCCCTCGTGAACAGAAATTGTAACATGAATAGCTGGAATTTCTAGGGTGAAATCCAACATTCACTGTAAAAATAAAAGCATTCTACAATTTAATGTACAATATGGACGGGAGCCAGGACAATTCACTTTTTTTTTTTTATTTTTTTTTTGCTCTGCAAACAAAATCAGGAGAAAATTTGACATGTTTTGGTGGGGGTTTTTTGGGGGGGTTTTTTGGGGTTTTTTTGGTTTTTTGGTTTTTTTTTTTTGGTGGTTTTTTTTGTTTTGTTTTTGTTTGGTTGTTTTTTTGGGGGTTTTTTGGGTTGTTTTTTTTTTTCCTTTTTGGTAGAGAATCACTTCTATGGCAGGAGAAGAAGGCTCAAGAATGAAGGAGAAAGATTGTGTTGAAAATAAAATTTTGGCAAAACTAACAGAAAAACAAATGTAGAGCTGGTGGCCCCAATGATATTCTTAAAGGCATAAGAAAAGCAAGAAATTTATATTGGAGAGGCTGCTATGCATTTTTCATCTTCAGCTGGAGTTGAACTATTTGCTGATTAAATATAGCTATTGCAAATACCTTTGCTTCATTCTTGCTTTACTATACATTTATGTGTACTTCTGACTTCTTGTTACTGGAAACAGTCCACTGTCAGAGGAAGGACCACTTACCATGATGCATGAATATTTTTACATGTTTTGAGCCTGTGTAAATGAAAATTCCAGCTCAAATCTACTTTGATGTTTCTCAAGCAGAGTGGAATAATTGGGGGAAAAAAAATATTCATGAACAGTTCTTTATTCTTAACATCTCCAGGATCTTACTGATGCTAACATTAAAAGTTAATATTAGAGTGGAAGTGTTACAATTTATATTCAAAATGTTTGCC
This sequence comes from Urocynchramus pylzowi, assembly GCA_013397555.1. Lineage (NCBI taxonomy): Eukaryota > Metazoa > Chordata > Aves > Passeriformes > Fringillidae > Urocynchramus > Urocynchramus pylzowi. The sequence continues at coordinate 57,258 of VZRH01000230.1, read as the reverse complement.
TTTTTGAGGAAAAGATCTGAGGTTCTCATCATGCAGACATGAGCACTAATGATGGTCCAAATTATACATGTTTTTAATGCCCATCTGCCAGATCCTACTTTCAATGCAGGGCTAAAAAAGAAAGAAAATAAAAATTGAAATTTGGTGCAGAGCATTATTTTGGTATGTAAAATAAAATAAATTCCAAGTAGAAATTTCCAAAAGACAATGATATTGTTGCTTCATATCCTTTATTTTTTTTAAGAAAAGAGCTTTCCTTAGACACTGAAAATTTAGGTTTTTAAGGGTTTAACCTCAAAGCTAAGTATATACTGATCAAAAAAGAAATGCGTTTTTGAGAAGAACTTTGTTAATACAGGAATGATGAAATAGTAGAATAAGTAACAAGAAACATAGAACCATAGAATGGTTTGGTTTGGAATGAAAGACCATCTAGTGCCACCTCTCTAAATCCTGATTTATTTGAAATGAGCTGATATGCTCTTTATAACTGGTCCTGTTGCATGGATTACTTGCTAGTTTAGACACAAACTCTATTTAGCCTGAAAGATGTGAGACTCAAGGTTTTGAATCCCTTTCAATAAAGAAGATGAAGGAACAGAAGAGAGAAAAGGTGATGTTTCATTTTTTGGTTTGCTGTCTAGGAAGAAAAGATAACTGAGCTACCTCAGCAGCGACTGGAAATGTCCAAGAATGAGATTACTAAGAACTTGAGAGTTATCAAATTATCAACTCCCCACTGGAAAACAAAACAATCCTCAACAATCTCAGGCAATTCATCTGGATGGAGAAAACTCTGTGTTTCAGATGGTGGGGGAATGCGGCTGAGGGGCATCCACCTGTCAGATCAGAGCTGATGGAGAATGGAAAAGAGTAAGGGGAATTTGTGTGGGAGTGAGGATGAAGTGTAAGCACTCGCTGTCTAGGAAGAAAGGTACTTTATGTCATTTATGTACTGTGATTACAGTAGGATACAGGATAAATGACATTCAGTGCAGCTAAGGAATGAGTAGGAGAAATCTCACAAGAAAATAGTGAAAATGTGGTATTTCAGATGAGATGGAAGATATTTGCAATATGAACAATTCCAAAAGTTCCCTGTAAAATTGAAAATTAAGTTACATAATCATCTTGGCTGCATCAAGATTGCTTTAGTGAAGGCCAGAAAGAGACAATGCAGAAAAGTAGCACTTTCCCCAGGGCAAACAGATGTTATTTTACATCTACACACTGCAAGTGTGTAGAGAAAAAACAAAAACAGTTAAGATGCAACCCAAACTTTGAGTAAAGAGGACATTCAAGAATAGAATAATATGTTTATATATGTATTAAGACAAGAACTATATTGGCATTCTTTTACAACCTCCCAAACACTTTGGATTTGCCTAAATTGTGAAGAATTCTTGAAAGTTTAACTGCTGATATTTACAACAGGGGTTGTTGGGTTTTTTTGTGTTGTTGGGTTTTTTTTTTCCCAAAAAATTTTTAATCTACATTAGCTATGAATTCAAAGTGGATTTATTTACAACCACTTTATTTAAATCTCATGTGGGAGCCCAACAAATTTCAAATTACATTTCAGTTGTTGTGTTACTTTTATGGTAGATTAAATGACCTTTTCAAAAAAAAGAGATGAAATTGGTTTGATATCACATGGCATGGATATATCCATACTCTAATCCCCAAAGTATTTACACATCAATTTTTTTAGTCATTTGCTGAGATATCTCCCTGGGTATTAAACTTAGGACAGTTTGTCCTCTTTTTAACCATTTTTGAAGACAAAGAGTGTCTATGCCCTTTTTCAATTCTCCAGGCTCATTCATTTCCCATTACATATAATCATCAATAATTCAGAAATTGTATCAAAATAAATATCACCAGATCCTCTGACCTGAATGAGTTTAATCTAACCACATATCCTTTGATCTGTGTTTTCTTTATTCTGATTAAAAAAAACCCTAAGCTACCAAGAGGGTCTTGAATACACTTGGCGTTTTTCAGTGTCCTCTTTTTTTTTTTCTCCTTTTCCCAAGCAGTTCAGTTGTTCTTGCTTGCCTCTGTTGTTTCTTAGTATTTGTCCTTGATTTTCTGTGCCTTCTCTTCCTTTCATCATAGTCTTTCAGATTAAACCCAACATGACTGTGCTGTAATTTTAATTTTCATTCTTCGTCTTTTCAAGATCCCTTTTAGATCTTGGAGGGACAAAAATGAACAATTTTCATTCTACAGCTCTTTTTTTTTCTTTTTCTTACTATATCTCTTTATCATCTATCTTCAGTGTAGAGAAAAAAAAAAAAAACAACTGGCTAAGACGCAACCCAAATCTTAATTATTTTATTATCCCACTTCTGGACTGTGTTCCTGTTTTAAAACCATCCAACTTTTCTTGTCTGGACCATTATATTTGGTCCATTTGGACCATTATATTTGGCAGTTGATTTTTTTCCTTCAAATGTATCTGCTTTTGTTCTCTCAGTGCATTTAAGGCCAGAAAAACCCTTCTGAATATTACTCCTTCATTTCTGTTTTTTCCTTTCCAGTTCTGTATCCTGAGCCACTCTCCAAAATGGGTAACTAAAACCTGTATGGCTGAGCTGGAGGTTCACCTACAGCAGCCACTATGCCCTGGCCAGGAAAACTATAACTCCTCTCTACCTGCATGCATCATAAACTTTTGCCTTCATTCCCCAAAAACCAGCCGAAATTCCTAAAAACTGTATTTCCTTCTAAAAATTCTTATAAGATTAATTTTTTATTACATTTTTATATGGTATCATCATTACATCCATACATCATGGTATCATTTGAGGACCAATGACTATGAACCTTATAGACTGCCTGAATATTTTCATAAAAATATATAAACAGAACCATCTGGTACACTTATATTTTATTCGTCTTCTTTTATCTGAAGCATCTTTGCTGCAATTTTCTTTTTAATTAGATAGCAGCTGAGAGATGCCTTTCCCTTCATTTCAATCTAACTGCACATTAGCCAGGCTAGGAGTGGGAAAGGGAATTTCAAACAGCAGACTAAAATCCGGAGTTAGCGCCCTTTTACAATTTTAGGATAACTTGGAATAAGACAAATGCAGAAAATTCTGAGCTATGTGGACTGAATTTTTCAAATTTTCCAGGCTAGGAAGCCATATGCCTTATCACTTAATAATCACTGCTTTCAAAGATGAAATTCAGAACTCCTTTTTTTTTTTTTTTTTGATCAAAAGCTGATGCCAACATTTGTCTGAGGCAGGAAATTAAATCAGTTCTGGCCCTAGGATTCAGAAATATGTCAATAGTTGAAGTGCTTTACAAGAACAGCATTATAAGTTTATGTGTACAGCATATGATGAATTTTGCCTTATGTATGCCTGTGGCAGAATACAGTGAAGAAATATGATAGTGACACAGAGCAGTAGCAGTGTCTGGGTCCAATTTCTGTCTTTTTTATTCTTTTTTTTTTTTTTTTTCCCTCAGGAAACAGAATGTGGCATCTGATATAATGCATGCAAATTATATCCCCAAACCATGTTGTCTGGTTCCTCTGCTTCTGCAATAAAAATTTGCTAAAGAAAGGCTAACTTCCAATCTGGTTTGGTAAAACACACAATTACATTCAAGTTACATTAAGAACTGAATGTGTAGGAGTATGATAAGAAGATTTAATGACCTACAGCATATAATTAAAAGGGAAAAAAATAAAGGAGCATCTCTACATGCTCTTTATTCTCGAAGGTAGTTATCCAACAGCGCTTAATTCTGTCCCATGCCGCTTACCAAGATAAATGTTTGTTATCTTTGCATTCAAATCATCCAGCTTTCTCAGGCATGCAGAGAGCAGCTCTTCACTTCTTATCCCCAGTGCTTTTGCCTACAAACTGCATGTTCCACAAAAGCTTCCAGCTTCATTTGAGAGGAAAACCTTATTTAACTCTTCACCACTTTTAGAAGGGTTTGTTTTCTTTTCTCTGCAGCTGTTTGAACTGTGATTTTTAATTTCTTTTTTACTTTATTTTTTTTAAGAAGAAATTCAGTGGAGATGTCTAAGTACCTAAGTTTTTTAATTGCTCTGGAATATCAGGTACCTTGAACACGAAGGAACAGAGGGAAAATCTCAGGCAAACCAAGCCACTGAGGAGCAGAAGGTTAAGTTCAACCAAGACAAGCTACATAATATAAAATAAAATTTCATCCCCGTATCTAGAGGGCACTGTCTTCCCTGAAACATAGTTTTTGTCAGATTCTCAGTGTCATCAGTAGCATCAACTGCACCTGCTGACAATTTTTACCTTCATAAACAAGCAAACAAGAAAAATGAGACAATGGTTTTTGAGTTCCTATTCCATTTCCTGCATATTTTTTAAAATTCCAATCTCAGTTACAATTAAAGGTGGCAAAAGTCTTTGTGTCTTTTTGGTCATGTCTGGCATAAGCTTATATCTCCATTTGGGGTTAAATACTGAGCACTGAAACTGGGAGGAGGGCGAGATCAGTTTTAACAGAAGACTGAGGTAAATCTTGGAAAATTTCCCATGTGTGTGCCACTTCTCAGCCCCCCCAGTTAGCCTGGAAGCCAACATCTGAACAACACCATGAACAACAGTTTGGGGAAGGATTTTCAGGTCTCTTTAAAATGGCCATTTGCTTATTTTACATTTTAAAGTTTTCTCTTTTTACCAGCTCTGTTTGCAGTCTTTCAACAAGATCCTGGCTGTTTATGTGATGAAACTGCTTTCACTTTAATTCTATCTTGTTAAACCTCTGTGATTTTCACACACATAAGGTAATCACTTTTACTAAAGAGGAACTTTGAAAATCAAGGGAAAGCTCTTTGTGCTATAATCCAAGATAAATGAGATCTTACAGGGAAATGTTAGAGGTCAGCTATGACAATGTACTAGGCAAAGCAGCATATTATTTGCCAGCCTTTATTTCAGAAGTGACTGAATTATTTTGATTAGTTTTCTTTAGTAAAGCACAGACTTGAAATGTCATGTTAAAGGTCTTGACATAAACTGGAGGGAAAGGAAAAAGATCTGTAAACTAGAATCTGTAGGTACAAGCTTGTATTTTAGGCAATGTTTATTTTAAAACATTTTGCATTGTTATTCAAAAATGAATAAATTTTTGGACATGAGCCCTTTTCTGGTGTCTTTGAATTTGTTTCTTCCCTTTTATTTGAACCAGTCTTATGTATTTCTTTTGTTTCCTATGCCCAGGGAAATAAAAAGCCTTTTGCTCTCTGTTTCAAGTAAAAAAATCATATAATGTTCATGTGATGGTGTAAGGATACTCGACTTGGTGAAGAAATTTTTTCAGAATGGGACTTTTCAAAAAATTTATAGTGATTGTAGTAGCAGCAGTTAGTAGACAATATTAATGCACTTCAGATTTACCAATCTATTAAGGAAAATACTGCAAGAATCTGAAGGGTTGTGTGTTTTCTTGATTCAGATTTGCCTGAGAGTCTATCTGCTTTCTATCTGCTAATGGATGAAGCTGGATTTCAAATCAGACAGACTGGCTATTTACAGCTTTCCAGCAGGAAAAGAGGAACCTCTTTGCTCATCCCTTTCTCATTTTCCAAATAGGAGGAGAAAGAAAATGGAAAAACATCAGTATGTGAAAATGTTACATTTTCCCTTTTTTTTTCCTCTACTAGTGTTGTAGATAACAAGAGGGTATCTTGAATCTGTGTTTTATTTTCGTTCATGTTCCCTGCCACTACCATTCCCCTCCAAAAAAACCCCCAAACCAATAAAAAACCCAACAAAAACCAAGAAACATTCAAACACTAACATGAAATTCAAGTTATCAAGGGACAACTGATATCATGTACATGACCATGTACTTTTACTAGTACAGAATGCTCCTAAAATTTAATAACCGTACTAATTAAAGGTGATTTACAGACATGCAGCTGAAACTGTATTTTTGAAGACTAACATATAATTCAAGCTCTTATCTCCTAAAATTGTTGTTCTGTTGTGTATTTTTAATGGAATTATTCTTTTTGCGGTGGTTATATGTTTTCGTACTCTATGCAGAAGGCAACATATTCATGACCTTGTTTGTTGCTGTTATTTGTGTAAACATTTGATGATCCACAAGCATCAGAATTACTGAATTACATTGCAAAATCAGGAATTATTTCTTTTTATAATTAATTGCAATCTGTTAAGCTACTTTTTTTAAAATATTTTTTTATTCAGTCTTTAATTTATTTGTCAACTTTATTTCTTCTGTTCCTTCCCTGACACTTTCAGCTGAGCAGTGCTCTACTGTGTATATTTTGTTTATTTTGTCCATGTGGAGCACAGGTGATAAGTTGACACTTTTCCCCTCTGAAATCTAGGACTGGGATTGGAGAGCTGAACTGCCACCTCCCTGTCAGTGCTGATTCTCACCTGAGGCTTGTCTTCATCTTCATAGCTGCTACTGTCCTGAATCCAGGAATGCTGCCTTCTGCTAATGAAAACATTCCAGTAAATCCAAAACTCCCCCAAAGTGCTGTGATTTAAAATGCAGTAATTTTAATCTGTCATCTGTGTATTTTTGTCATTAAATCATTCAGGTACATAACTTTATCTGTCCCATGTCACTTAACCTGAACATGTGGAAACAAAACTTCTTGTAACCTTCTGGGATTTGCACAGATTGAAAGCAAGAAATACTACCCAGGCTGAAATTTATAAGAAGTAGAGAAATTTAATTGCATTTGGAACTCCAAATTATGGTTTAAGGGGCATAAAAGTAAAGGATTGTTTTCTTGGATTGGAAGCTCCTTGACCATCCAGAAACTGATTATTAAAAGGTACAATAATTTGAGCCATGAGCACAATAAATAGTCAGGGATTCCTGAGGAGCTGGGGAACCCCACACATTCTGATGGGCAGAGGTCTTTGCCTGTTGAGGCTGTTAAAAATGAGATGGTACTCAAAAAGAGGTGTCAATACAACATTGACTGTAAATGCAAGGCCTGAAAAAGAGTTTTAGGTTCAGACTTATATGGGGACAAATCAAAGCTGAATATGATTAATTGAATCCCAGTTCAAATTTGCCTGTCTAAAAGGAGCATGGAAGAGTATGACTTGGGGCTAACCATACTGAAAGTGTTAAGTCCACAGTATATATGCATATGAGATAATTACTCGATGTAATATAATTTAGCAATTTCTGCAAAAAAAGCTGCTGATACCTTGATAAGGAACAAAACAAAACAAAACAAAAAAAAAAAACCGACCAAAAAACCTCCACCAAAAAAGCACAAGGCCCCTAAAGTCAGCAGAAATTAGTCAACAGTAATTAGTGAAGAGACACAATGTTAAATGACAGTGAGAAAATATCTGAGATGTCTATGACACCATGATTCCATGTTTTTATATATATATTCCATGTTTTTTATATAATTATATGTTTTTATATATGGTTTTATATATTTTCCTCCCTTGTCATGTTTTTCCTCTTACGTCTTCCTTATGCTGTTCTGACACTACCTTGCACTTGAATGCTGGCAGTATGATGTCATTCTCATTATCTTTTCTAGTTCCATTCTCATTCTCAAGTCCTTTATTCCTATTGTTCCAGGGAATGTCAAAATTACTGAATAAAAAATTTAAAAGAAAATAGAATCTAGCTCTTTCACTTGTGGTGGAGTTAGAAACTTTTAATAAATAAAAAATGGGAAAAAAACCACCCAAACATGTTTTACTCTTGTGCAGAGTGAAAAGGTATGTTTGAAAATTCAATGTGAAATAATGATATTCTGGTTCTTCTAAGTAAACCATGATTACTAGAAAAAAATATCTACATTTCCCTTAAAAGACTCAGAGAGAAGTCTATTTTTTTTTTTTTTTTCTTTTTTTGTTTGTTTGTTTTTGGTTTTGGTGGTTTTTTTGTTTTTTGTTTTTTTGTTTTTGGATGATAGATCTAAACACATGAACTCTTAGGAAAAAGAAAATGCCTTTGTGGGAAAAGAAGTTGCATAGCTAAAATATGGAGTGTTTTGGGGTTCACAAAATCACTTCTATAAACTCAAAGATAAAATGGGTATTTTTGTTGTCTTTACAGTAAAAGGGAGTTCTCTGCAGTTTTAAAAAAATATAAGTGACTCGTTTTCCTCCTTAGTCATTGCAGCTTTAGGTGAATGTAGTTCCAGTGGTCAGCATTGTGCATGGGAACACTGGGAATACAATGCAGGTTGCAAGGATTCCATAATTCCCAATTCTGTGCCTCCATGATTCTTTGGTTATAGGATTCCATGATGCCATTATTCTACCATTTAATGATTCCATCATTCCATAATTCTCTTATTATATGCCTCTATTTGTCTATGACACTATGACTTCCTGATTCTGATTTAATTACTCAATTATTCTACCATTCTCTGATATTATTATTCTATTATTATATGATCCTGTGATTCAATGTTTCTGAGTCCATGACTCCATGATTCTGAGATATTCTATGATTCCCTGATAATATTATTTAACTATTCAATTATTCTGTGATTCTGTAATTGTATGGGGGTTTTGGGTCCATGATGCATTGATTCCATGACTCTATGACTCACTGATTCTGATTTATTATTGAATTATTCTGTTTATCTGAGTATAGGTTCCCCGGCCTCCATGATGCAATTTTTGTACAGTTTCCTCATTCTTTGATTCCATTACTATTTGATGCAATGGATCTGTGACTCCACAATCCTATGGCTCTATGATTTCATAGTTTTGTGATTGCCTGATTATATGATGTATGATTCCATGATTTTATGATACCATGATTCTATGATTCCATGATTCCCTAACTCTATGATGCATTGGCTCTATGACTCTGTGAAACCATCTCTATATGTTGCAATGAATCCATGACTCTATGACCCTGTAATTCCCTTGATTCCTTGCTTCCATGATTCCATGGTTCTCTATGTCCATGGTGCAATGATTCCATGTTTTTATGACTCTACAATTCCCTGAATCTATATTGGATTATTTTCTGATTTTGTGGTTGTGTGATTCCATGACTCTTGTGATGCAATTGTAATGAACCCACTGTTCTTTAATTCCATTACTCCATTACTGTGATGCAATGATTCCTTGATTCCCTGATGTAACAATGCAAATATTCCATGATTCTATGATTCATGAGTATGTGGCTCAGTGATTCCATGATTTTATTATTTGATTAATGATTCCACAGTCCTTTGTTACCATGATTCTGCAATTGCTTGATTTTATGGTTTCATGTTTCTGTGACTTATAGATCCTGAATCTATGATTCCAAGATTCTCTGATTCCATCATTCCTTAACTGATTCTGTGCAGTTTTAGCACTTTGCTTGCCCAATAAATCCTGCTTTTTTTTTTTTTTTTTTTTTTTTTTTTTTTTTTTTAATCAAAGTCTGTGTTTTTCACCAGGCTTTTCATTCCCAACATTAAAAAGTTGTTCTGAAAAGAGAAATGCCATTAGAAAGAATGTACATCTATTTTTTTTTTTCAGGTGAAATCTGCTTCTGAGCTGCTACTGACCCTGAGCAACTCTTAAAAGTGAACAAAGTTGATGTAACTCCCTGTAACATGCAGGGGAAATTTAAGTTCAAGCAAAGTTGAGAAATAGTGTTAGCTCACTTTGATGGCTACATCCTCAAAGGTGAGATCCAGTTTTGAAAAATTTATATGCCACTTTGATGTTGTAATGCTGGGAAGATGGGGGTTACAGAGGGATAATGAAAACACATTTTCTTCAGTGTCTGGCAGTTCTTTCCAGGGGTTGGGAGTCAGGGTGTGAGCACAGTGGAGGTTTAACATGAATGTGAAGAATCCATGGTAGAAAAAAGAGTGCAAAATGTCTTAGGGAAATATTGCTACTTTGTGGGGACCCCAAAGGTAAAGGAGTAAAGGTGGTGTGTGAACAGTGTCCTTGGAAAACTCAGTTCTGGAAGTGGAGGAAGCAGGAACTAATAAGACCAAGGACTAAAAAGAAATATGATTTTTAACTTGTTCCTATTTTCAACATAAAAATTATCTCCTCCATGGTCTGTCTGTGTAGAGTCCTAAAGGGTCAGGTAAGGCTGTGCAGAATGGACTCCTCTGAATCAGAAAAGGACATGAGAGCTCATTAAAAATGCAATATCTTTTAAACCAAATAATAACAGATTCCTTGTTGGTGAGTTGTGCTCAGTTACCTTAAAGGATGTGAACCAACATACTGGAGTGTTGCAGACCTTAGCTTCAGGACTTAAAAAAAAAAGAAAAAAAGAAAAATATCCATCTTATGAATATAGGTGCCCTTCAGACCTTTGTAAAAGTTGATCTGAAGGTGTCATGGTTAGTTATGTAGAAACACACACATTTATTTTAACAAAACAGAGGCACACACTCTTGCAACAGAATGAGGATTACATTAAAAATGTACAAATATGAATGTTAAAAATCTGTAAGTGACTAGGTTGATGACTCTTCTTTCCCATTATTTGAAAAATATGATATTCAGAGATTTTTTTATATATACATTGAAATATATCCTTTTCTTTGATAATTATCACATTTCAGATAGTTCATGGGAGATGTTATCACGCTGGTCATAAGGAGTTCATACACAGGATCCCCCAGAGTGCTTTTATGTCTCACAGAAACCATATTTTCATGTGGAAATGTATGATATCTAAGAAACCCATAGATATTTGGTATGTTATAATGAATTCTAGAGTGCATTAGTGTTCTACAGGAAATTCAAGGTGCTTAAGGCAACATTTTACACCATCTCATGCCACAATAACACAGTGTTCCATTCTGATGTCCTTGGTGTTGTGGCCCCTGTAAGTGGTGGTCTGAACCTGATTTCAAACCTTAGCTCTGCTCTGCCAACTTCTCTCCTATTGTTCCTCTGAAGTTTTTTCTTTCACAATTTTGTGTATTTTACTGTACTTTCTTTTCCAAGTGTGGAATATTTTTCTCCCTTATTTATCAGGTTGCTGTCATGCACATTTAAATTCTGTTTGAAAAGCTGCTTGGAACAAGAAAAAAATTAAAATTATTATGAGAAGTTTAAAAAGTTTCACCAATCTCTCCTTTACTGGCCAAAAAGCAGGAGGATAGTAAGTCCAACAATGCCATGATAAAACTGGTTTAGGAGCCAATTTCATCTTCCACTGACTTTAGTAGGAATGGAAGAGGAAACTCAGTCCCTGTTTACTGCTTCCTGTTGAGTTCCATCAGCCATTCAGGCACTAACAACATTAGGTCAGTGACAACATTTTTGTGAGATGAGCTTTGACACACAGAGGAAAAAAAAGAACATCTTCATAACATAGAGAGTCACAGCTAGTAAAAGCCAATTTTGCCCATTAATAACAGTGAACAAGTGAAGATAAATGAGGTGTAATACATAGCTTTGAAGCATAAAAAATTGCTGTAATGCTCACATTTAATTATAATTTATCTGCATTCATTTCTCTTTAGATACCTGACAAGACACTGTTTCATTTTCCTAACACTTGCTACAATAGTTAGCTTTTTATTTCCTGCAATAATTTCATCACTGCACTTCAAAAGCACATCTATTCCTTTCGGACCCAAGACAAATGTGTTTGTTGACTTTCAGGCTGTTAAAATTAGCCATAGCAGTGGATTAATATTCATTTGGAGCTGTGACTCCTTTCATCTCTCTGAGTCTAGGCAGGCACAGTCTAATGTATCGTCTGACTTTTATGTAAATAAATATGCCTCTCTCCTGCAGAGTTTGATGGCAGCTGCAGACCTTCCTGAACTTTATGGAATTCTCCTAATGCAGCAGCATCCTTCCCCTCCTGTCCTCTGATTGCATAAATAGCCCTTGTTACAATATTTATCAGGAGCTTTGTTTGGCACAGGCTGGGTTCAACTCTCCAGCACTTTCACATCACATCTCAGAGAGGCCCCGAAAATACTTCAAAGGCTCTGGTTTGCTAAAAGGTTGTGGGTTTGTTTTTCCTCCTCACCTTTTACTATCTCTAATGCTGTCATATAAGACTTTCAAAAGGCAATTTTTTTTTGCTGTTTTATCCTGTGTGTCTCTAGTTCTGTAATTTTCCTGCCATTTACTTCTCCCTCATAGCTCTGCCACTTTCATCCTTTATACATAAGTAAGAAGGAATTGGTTGGAAAGGACTATTACCCAGACTCTTCTCTGAGCATGTGGTGATGGCATTAAAGTAACATTAATTTCAAACTTTTCAGACCCACTGGGAATGTGAAAGTTTTTCCTGTACCTTTGCTACAACAAACAACCTCAAAAGAAATGTAGAATTGCATTGGATCCTCCTTTTAAATTTATCATACTTTTCTCAGGACCTAGAACTTTAATTTAAATGCTGATGTGGCTTTGTTCAATAATGATGTTCCTTAGAATTCATGCATTCAAAATGTGTATTTTAAAGTGACATCTCCTTGTGTATTAACTTGAGCAAAAATATCCCTTCGCAATGTTGCTCCTTACATTTTCCTTTCACTAGAAATCTGAAACTGATAATACTTTGCTGATATTTGCTCAGAAATATTGTTATTGTCTAATCTTCCAGTCTGATGGTGGTTTAAACAGAGAAAAACCTAGCAATGCTTTTGAACATTGGAGAGCTTGTTTAGGGAAGTGCAGTTTTATATCAGCTGGTAATCTGGCCCATAAAATTTTCCCCCTGCACCCCTATGATCATTCCTGGTTACAAAATGCATTTGTGCAAATAACATCTGTCTTTGTTCTGATATATTTAGGTCTCTGCTGTCATGGATTTGCTAATCTGTAGCACTCACCATTCCACACCCTGAGTTCTGTGATATATCCCCAAATTTGGTACCTGTTTTGGTTCACACCCCAGTCAGCCCCCAGCCCCAGCCAGCTGCTCACTCACTGCCCACCAGAGGAGCTGGGGAGAGAAATGGGAGGATAGAAGCTGGGGTATTAATGGATTAAGACCAGGACAGTTTAATAGGGAAAGAAAAAGCCTTTGCATCTGCCCTGGGTTGTAAGATAAGTGTGTATTCTATTTGCCATCTGTTAGAGGTGGGGCAGTAATCTTTTGTTAATTTAGCAGTTTTTCTTTATCTCTTCCACAACCAATCCTCCCTCCAGGAGATCTCTTCTGTTCATGGCCAGTGAGTGTCCTTGCATGGCTGATAAAATTCCATCATCCCTTTGGGAGATGCTCCGCCCAGGGGGAGGAGCCAAGCATTCCTACCTGGATCCAATCTGACTTTGGGAACACCCCAGCAGCCTTTGCCCACTGCATTCCCAGAGGAGCAGCTTTCTGCTCCCCTGCATTCCCAGAGGGAGACCAGGCCCATCTCCAGCACCCCTGGAGCTTCAGAGGAAAACTCCACCCTTGTCCAGGATCCCTGCTCCACCAGAACCACAGCTGGCACTGCAGGAGGGCTGAAGCCACCATGGAATGGGACTGCTGCCACCACCCTGACCCACAGCGTGTCAGGTCCTATTCTGACTCTGTCACTGGTTTTTTTGTTTGGTTTTTTTTTTTTGTACTATTGTATTTGTATTTTTACTTTTCTTAGTAAAGAACTGTTATTCCTATCTTTGCCTGAGAACCCCTTAATTTCAAAATTATAATAATTTATAGGGAAGGGGTTTACATTTTCCATTTCAAGGGAAGCTCCTGCCTTCCTTAACAGACACCTATCTTTTCAAACCAAGACAGCACCAGCAATAAAACCCCAAGGAATCAATTCCCTGTTTCCCACGGACAAGCAGGTCTTCAGCACCTGCAGCAGGGCAGGGTCATATCCTGCAGAGCAATGACCTGGAAAACAAACACCATCATTCCAAATGTCCCCTTCCGCCTTCTGCCCTCAGATTCCATACTGAGCATGGTGTCACATGGCCTGGAACATCCCATGTGTTGGTTTGGGTCACCTGTCCTGGTTGTGTCCCCTCCAAACCTCCCAGGCACCCCTAGCCTCCTCACCAGCGTGGAAGAGTTGGAAATGATAGAAGTTTTTAATAATTTCAGTTAATGGTTTTAATTAACTCCTAAATTAATTGTTTTAATCAATCATAACCAATATATATATACTAATTATGAGTTGTGTGTTATTCTTAGCCAGCATTTATCAAAGTTGTCATGAGCTACTTTTGCCGGAGCACAGCTTGGGAAACTTACTGAAACTTAAAAGTTTTGATAAACTGGCTCTGATATGCTTCAATGAGCAAAGCCTGGGAGAGAGAGAGAAATGTATTGTTGAGGTTGGACATCTGGAATGCAGAATTTTTGGGCCACAAAGGCATTTTGCAGAAATTTGCAGATAAAGAGGAGACCAAAAAAGACTCAGTATATGCATTGGAAAACCCCAACCAGAAGAGAAAGATGCAAAAAAGACTAAAAATATGGACTCACTAGCATGAGAAGTGAGAAATCAATAACTGATAGAGGAGAAAATACCGATTAATGAGAGAGGATTATGTAATTTACAACCACCAAACTTTAATTTATTTGTTTGAGAAAAATATATAAATAAGTGACAAAGTTTTGTGTCTGCATCTGCGTGGAGGCCAGAATTTTGTCAGCCACACAGACCAACCCCCAGCCAGGAACAAAGTAATGCCTGACTTGCTGACACTAAAAATTCAGTGTTAAAGGGATTTGCTTAACCCTATGATTTTGGAGGATTTAATACCACAAAAAGAGGAGCAGAAAAGACTTTGGCTCTGTGCAATCCCTGCTCAGCAACAGCAAAAACATTTCTACATCTCCAACTCTGTGTTCATCACAAATCCAAAACAGAGCCCCATAACAGCCACTGGGAAGAAAGTTAACTCCATGCCAGGCAAAACCAGCACAGTTCCTAATCCAATGTTTAATTTTGGTCAGATCTGTAGACTTCGCTACCAGATTTGTAGCAAGCTATTAAAAATAGATTTTGTACTAACCATCATGGAAATAACTGCCGGAAATTAAATGGGGCAGTATGCAAACTGATTATTGTTTCAAAGCATCCTGGTAAGTAGAAAAATTATTCTTACTGTAGTAGTAGAAGTAGTAGTAGTAATAATAATAATAATAATAGTAATAATAATAATAATAATAAGTTCCCTATAGGTTAATAAACTCTTCACAAAAATCTACATTTTTCAAACTTGCCCAAACAGGAGTGGGGCTTTGTAGTAGCAATATCATGAGGTTTGTATCAGCAGGAGTACCACCCAGATACCTCCAAAAAATCTGAAAAAGCCTGGATAGATCTGAGTCAATCTGATTTTTAAATAATTGCTGGGCAGCGGAGAGGAAAAAAAATCACACTGCTTTAGACTGTTGACTTGTGAATAGATTTTCTTTATGCGGATTTTTTTGTAGCATAATTTGACTTCAGTGTGTCAAGGTCAATGCTCTCCAATGAGTACAATATCTATAGAAAGACTAAGATCCTCATTTTGAAATTGACAACACAGCTGGGTTGTTTATAACAGATCAGAAAAAATAAAATATGAAAGACTAGTAATTGACAGACAAAAACAAAGGTAGTAAAGGCTAGTAGCAGGAAATGTGAGGAACGGAATAAGCTATGGAAAAAGAGGAAAATGGGTATTAAATAGGCAACATCCTACCCCACTCCCTCAAATACGTGTGCTTTTTGGCACCTCTGTGCTTGTCCAGAGATAGCCTTTTCACCTTTGGTTAGTTTAGTACCTCCTGTATTTCCACTCACTATCAAACTCTATGGTGTGGAGGTCCCTTTTTGTGTCTCACTTGAAAGGCCTTAATGGGATCTGTCTGCATTATTTATAGAAAAAATAGTGAACTGTGGGGAGGAGGAAGAATTTATTCCTTCCACCTCCATCAGGTCCAGTGGAACATGATTTGGAACTATTTTGGGAGGGTATTCACAGCAAAGGAAGAGGGGAGATAACAGTTTTTCAGTTCTCTTCCCAAGTGCAGTAGGAAAATTATGCCACCTTGGCCAAAGTGTCAAGCCCTGACTCAAGGAGCAGAGGGATCAGACACAATTATCTTCCTGTCATTAGGTTATTGAAACCATAACTCTTGCTCCCAGTATTCTGCGGTGCACCAGGCTGTGAGTCTCTGCTGTAACAGTCTGAAGCTGGGGATGGGTTAATAATAAAAAAAACCCAAAAAACAAAACAAAGCAAAAAAACCCCCTCAAAGGCCTGGTAAAGTTTCTAATTCAATAGCAAGGGGCAAAAAGGGAACAGAGGGAGTAGGAGCTTGTGAAATGGATTTTAACACCTTGCCTTGGGAAAGGGCATTTCAAACTTTAATTTCATGGAGTGATTATGTACTTAGTGTTTAACATCAGATATGAAATGCAGAGATAGCCCTCGAGAAGGGGAAATGAGTGCACTTGGTGTTTTAGG
This sequence comes from Urocynchramus pylzowi, assembly GCA_013397555.1. Classification (NCBI taxonomy): domain Eukaryota; kingdom Metazoa; phylum Chordata; class Aves; order Passeriformes; family Fringillidae; genus Urocynchramus; species Urocynchramus pylzowi. Next base: position 40,897 of record VZRH01000230.1, on the reverse strand, counting down.
TATGCAGCCATTCTCATCCTCCTCCTCCTCCTTAAAAAGAATTCTGGGGTGTAAGCCTGAAAAGCAGGAAAGGTTTCCCTGCAGAGGTTTTAAAAAATGCTTAAAAATCCCTAATGCAGAAAATACAGTTTCTGCACATGACTGAGGCACTAGCCATCTTAACATGTCACCATCAGTATTATTCCAAAACATCCAAGACTTGCTCACTAAGTGTACAATGACCTGAAGTCCATTTCCAGCACTGACATTCTTTATTTCCTCAAGGCACAGTGTTCTCCCTCTTGTCATCAATTTCATCAGAAAAGTGAAAATCAGTGGTATCTACTTCATCACTAATTGCTGGTTAGATGTTTAGGTCAAGGCTGACACAGGTGAAACATGGTTTTCATTTTCCATGAGCACCTTGTTTGCTGCCACAGCAGCAGAAAGGGGCTTTAAGGTCAGGTGAGTGGCCAGAAAAATAAAATGTGTTGCTGTTTTCTGTGGCACACTTGCTCATGAAGTTTTCTTCCAAAATAAAGTTGAGGTGGAAAAGAAAAGGGAAGAATTTGGGGCAAGAAGGTGTTTAAATTCTTTCCTGCAATTCATGCAGCACAATGAAATTAAAGGTATGTGTGTTTCTCTCTATATATAGTTAATTTAGGAACAGAATCAGCAGTGAAGTTGTTCTCTAAAAGCACTCAAATAAAGAAGTCACCACAAAAAACACATAAAGAAAAATAAAGTAGAAAACACCATGAGATTACCCAGAAAGGAGAAAAGAAAGTGCTAGGATTTGGGAAGAACTAAATAAAATGGTAGAGACCGAGAAACACAGTAGAACAAAAGTAACCACAGAGACATTAAAAATAAGGAAGAACACAAAGGAAATCTCTTCATAGGGATCAGAAAATACCATAAGCCAGTCACAAACACACGGACATACACACAGACAGAAGGGGAAAAGCACAGAACATGACAGCCCAATATACAGAAGAGAAAGATCAAAGGAGATTAAAAGAAAAAATGGTTGGCTGAAGATAAGCATGCAGCAACCTGACCAAAGTAAAAAATGACAAAAAAACAGTGATAAGGAAAACTCAGCACAGAAAAAAACATAAGAAATGGAGTGCTGGAGATCACTACACAAACAAGTAATCAGTGTGAGAGGAGGTTTTAAGTAAAAAAACAACAACAACAAAACAACAAAAAGAAATTGCAGTAAACAAAAAGACAAAATAGTCTGTCCAAACTGTCTGCCTAGGCTTCAGGAAAAGCTTCACGAGTCAGATCTAAAGATGCCCCTCTGTGAGTCAAGAAGCACCTCATTGCAATTTATCCACAAGGAGCTTTAGATGCCTGTGATACCTATTTGCTCTATACCTCAATGAGGATGACACCAAAGTCAAGAGACAGAAACTAAAAAAAAAGTTGTTAGTCTATTAATCTGGCTGATTCTATATAAAACTCATTAAGAAGAACATAAGTGTGAGGTTTCGCTACCTAATTTTTCCACAGTTGCCTCTCCAACTTGCCTTTTTTTTTTGTGGTAACAGCTTTAGAATTTGCAGCTGGAAAACCCTTACAGAGTCATGGTCCATCCAAGTGCAAACAGAGGGGCCCTTAGCAAAGGGTCTTGGTCTCTTTTCAAGGGAAAAAAATTCTCTAATGGAAATCTCCTGGTTTCATTGCCTCCATCCACATCCACTCTGGCAAATCCCTGTGTCCCTCTGATCCCAGACAGGAGCTCACACTTGCAGCAGCCTGGGGCCAGTGGGGTCAACCCTACCCTGACTTTTCATCTCCCAGATTAATTCCTTGAGAAAGATGTGATGCCTGAAAAGGATGCTGCAAGACTTTCAATTCTGCAGGCACAAAAGAAGGCTCAGGATGGATGGTCCTTAGGGTGGTGGTGGTGATGGCTTTCGTGGTGAAGTGCCAGACTGTGCTTGCTGTTTCAAAAACAGAGTTTGTACCATTTTATACATGTTTTGCCTTTTTTTTTTTTTTCCCAGTTTTATATAAAAAAATTGCTTTCTCAACACCTTTCATCTCAATATTATTAGATCTCCGTTCAAATAACAAGATTAAAATGAAATATAGGATCCATTTCAATTGTCTCAGAATTTTTGTTCATCAAAGAACTAAATGTAAATGAAACCATAGATTTTTCTTTAGGTTTAAATCTTATTTCTAAGTTAATTTTTAGCAACTAGGATTTAAAACTGACACAGTTCTTCTAGTCACTTCAGCTTTTAGATTTCTACAGTCTTGTGTCTTTACAGTCATGCCCCTCAAAAAAAAAAAAAAAAAAAAAAAAAAAAAAAAAAAAAAAAAAAAAAAAAAAAAAAAAAAAAAAAAAAAAAAAAAAAAAAAAAAAAAAAAAAAAAAAA
>VZRH01000230.1:22304-36603 GCA_013397555.1 Urocynchramus pylzowi | reverse complement strand
TTTCAACACAAAATAAAAATTTTTTTGTTTTTTTGTAAAAAAAAAAAAAAAAAAAAAAAAAAAAAAAAAAAAAAAAAAAAAAAAAAAAAAAGAAAAAAAAAGAAAGAAATTATAATTAATTCAGAGCACAACATTAAAAGCTGTAAGTGGCCAAGGAAAAATGCAGAGAAGTAAGAAATACGACATGTTCATGGTGAAGCAGAGAATGAATTCTCAAAGAAAACAGTGAAGTGAGATAAGTCAGGTACCAAAGCAAGTTAAGTAAGAACAAATCAGGTGTTTGATGATGATGATGGTAATAATAATAATTATTATTGGTCAGTAATTTGATCCACAACTCTTCATTTCCTGTATTCAGAGGATCAGATTGTCCCCAGGCTGGAAATGAAGGCTGAGTTGATGAAGACAATGTTGATGAAACAGAAACTCCTCTTCCAGAATACCCAAAAGCCAAATACTCAAGGGAAGTACAGGTGAAAAAAAAAATTCTCATAGGGCTGTTTATCTGTACAAAAATGAACTTTTCAAGCCAGCAGCCACGAGCAATGTCATAATGCTATTTTATATAATAATTGCTAAAGTTAAGGGTGAGAGAGTTAATTTCTTCATAATGAATGTGGCCTTTCTATTTGTCCCTTGCATGCCTTCCCATTCATCCTGCAGAAAAACAATTTATTTGCTTCAGTTCTGAAAGTACTCCTCCTCATCATCATTTTATCTTTACCTTCAGAACCCTAGTGAGGGTTTTTACTGAAACAGTGTGATTGCTCAAAGCTCAAAAAGCAAAATATTTTCTCAAGGCTTTGAAGGAATATGCACCCTGAATTCACTGATTTAACAACAACAGAGACATGCATGATAAAAATTATTAAGGGGCCTCTTTACTTGGAATAATTGAGCAGACTAGGACTCTTTAGTTTAAAAAATAAATGAATAAGAGGTCTGGTAGACATTTAAAAAAGCAGGAGCAGCATGGAGAAGGCATCACTTGTTCACTTTTCCTCTGATAGAAGACCTAAAGGGCATCAGAGCTATCAGCAGGCAGCTTCAAGTACATAATTTTTGCATAGTTTAATCAGCAATACTTGTTGCAGAACAGCAGTGGCCCAGTTTTGTTCAAGGTTAGAACAGGAGAATTAACAGATAAAAATTCTATGAAAGAATATTAAATTCATGACATTTTCTCAGTCTCAGGAAGACCCCAGGATACAAATTCTGAGGGACAGGAGGGCTTAGGGAGAAAAGAAAAGAAAAGAAAAGAAAAGAAAAGAAAAGAAAAGAAAAGAAAAGAAAAGAAAAGAAAAGAAAAGAGAAAAAGAGAAAAGAAAAGAAAAAGAAAAGAAGAAAGTTGTGATACATTAGATTTATTTTATTTTTTATTATTTATAATTCAAGCCATTTGCTCGTGGTCACTTGAAGTGGCTTTGGCTTTGGCCTGGGGGTTGTCCTGCCTCACTGCTGTGTTCTTATTCCCACAGTTATATATTTGCTGCTCTGTTTTTAGCTGTAGAAGCCTGCTGATTGTATAATCATAGAGTTATTTCCATAAACCATCTGAATAACTGAAATTTACACAAGGCAGAGTGTGCATTCTTACTGACAAATGTGAACATCCATTATGCTGTAAATATGAGCAGCTTTGCTGACCAGGTGAAAAGTGTGGTTCTCTGTCTATTCATGCAAACAGAAACTTGGTATAAAGGCTTCAACAGGTAAACAAACAGAAAGAGATAGAGTAAAGCCCAAAATCAGAGACACTTACAATTTACATACCACAAGTGCTTCCAGAGTGGAATTGATTCTTTTGGAATGCCTTTTTCCCCCCCCTTATTTCAGATTCATGCACATTATAGTCGTCTAATGTGAGGTAAAGTGACATCTCAGGTTTGTGCTATAATCATCTATAAAATCAGCTGATCAAAAAATCACATGGCATGATATATGAACATTGAGCCTCATTTATTAAAATTATCATGAGAATTTTGCTAAGCACAAGGGAGACCTACCTGTACCACTTCATGCTGCAGAGATTCTACTTCTTTCCTTAAATATTGCAATCTTCATGGTCCATTTATCAAACTCTCAAGAGACACCTTTGCATTCTCTTCCACATTTCTCTGGAGTTTTACACTTTTGCAGCTACCCAAAGACATTTTTAAGTTTCTGTTTACAATGTGCCTACAAAGCATTTGATAATTAACAGACTGTGGATGATGTGTAAGCAGCCAAAATTTTATGATTTCTTAATAGCCTAATTACCTTCTTCTTAAGTGTCTAATAGATTTTAGGGGGTTTTGGGGGGTGTTGATTTTTTTTTTTATTTGTACTAGGAACCTTTATCAATAAGCATATTACAACTGGAAATACAAAGTACTAACCTTTTTTTTTTTTTTTTCCATGCTATACCAGGACTAGAAAATCTTAGTTTCTCAACACTGAAACTCTCTTTATGTAAGGACTGGCCTGTGCTCTGAAGCAGAATTAATAATGAATTCACTCAAAGAACCATGGGATTCCTGTGTTTTATATACTAAATGCTTGTTAAACTTTATCTATCTGGAGCAAAATATTTCCAGTTCAATGGAATTGTACTTTTAAGAGAAACTTTTAACTCCTTTCTTTCCCAGAAGAAGGCCTGCAGAAATGAGACCAAAAAAAGCATCCCCAAGACATCAACTTTGAACATGCAGCTGAACTGAATGCCCTGTGGGAACTTGAAACTGTCCAAGGGGATTTCCTTGCCCTGATGGGATAAAGCAGAAATAACAGCAGCATGGGTTTTTTTCTGCAAAGCATGTCATTCATTATTTATGGAACAATGCTTTCTGATTGAAGAATCAGAATGTACAATAGTGTTATTCATTATTTCCACCAAAACATTTGTATTGACTCTACTGCAGGGAGCCTGGATGCTTTACCTCTGGCATTCCTGAGGGAAAAAAATTTAAAAATGTAATCTTACCTTGAAGTGGGCTCTAAAACAATATGTTTCTAACAGGAGAGATCATAAAATGAAAATTGTTTTTATTGTTTTCCAATGTTATTTTCTGTCAAATGTTTACTTGCTATCTTCATTTGTGAAATATGTTGTTACTATTTGTGGGTGATTGTTGATTTTAGCAACAGAGAGATATATTTAGTAGGATAGCTCATTGACCCAAATGACAGAGAAAGTTGGGTGCAAATAAGACTTTATATATTTTATTTCAGTTATGGGGATTTTCTACGAGTGTGAAAATGTTTAGCAACCAGCTATACCTATGATTGCACTTTTCTAAAAGTTCTTCAAGGCCACAAATTTCCTATTGATTTATTATACTAGGTTATGGACCAAATCCTTGGATTCCTGTGGCACAAACCCAGATTTAAGTAACTCATCTTTGATAGCTGAAAGCTGAAGTCAGATGTTTAAATGGTCACAGACCATGACTTCATTGTTGCTATGACAATTTACCTCATCAGAAAATCCATCCCCTCTTTTGGTAACACTCTGCAAAATATGCAGCCTATGCTTGATAAAGTGATATCCATAATGAAACCCCAAACCCATTTAATTTTATTTATGCTACTTTGTATTGTAATATGCTCTTTAAATGAATGGATGACAATAATGATTGTAAATCAGTATTATTAAGCAGTTGAAAGTGAGCATATTGGTTTGGTCCAGCTACTGCAACACCAGTTTAATGATAAGAATCAAATGTCCACCAAATATTCTTTTAAAAATCTATAAAGAATACATAAAACTTGATTTGGGAAAAAAAAACAAATGTAACTGAAATGAATACTGAATACTGTAAAAATTATAGAATGCATACTAATTAGTAAAATAGCTATGACTGTAGAGGGAACAGAGGAAAAAGTATTGAGCTTTAACTAAATGAGCTCACCGTTTCAATTATTCTAAAATTGTTCTATACAGGGTCCAATTTCTTTCACTTGCAACCTTCTTACAGCACTTTTTAAAGACTAAAAGAAGATTAGCAAAATGTGGGGGTAAAAACCTGTCTAAAATAAGTATGCCTGGACTGTTACAGCCTATATTTAATTAGAGAATTAATGTACAGAGAGTCAGTACTCACTTTTTCATTAATTGTGTATAAGTAGCAAAATGCCCACAGGTCTGAGCAGACAGCTAATGCAGAACAGTACAGGTTATTGTTTCAATTAATTTTTGTGCTTTTTAGGTATTGCACTTTTCTAGTAAAAATAATGAATCTGAATTCTTTTCTGTGGGCTGATATTGGAGTCTACTGTGCAATTTGGAAATTTTTGTTGTGACATGAGAAAAACTTGGTGGAATGGCAAATGAAGCCTTCCATAAGAAGTCATAAACATGGAAATTGAGTGAAAAAAATTTGTACTGCAGGCAAAGCACTTCATCCAGTGCTGAGCAGAGTTTCAGATCCTGTACATCTTATCAGACAAGTGGTTTTTTGTTTACTGAGTGCTAATAATCACATAATGGATACTGTGGTTCTGATACCAACAGTGTCCTTCCAGCTTCTTGATATCCAATTTATCCTTGTCTGCTCAATCAATGGGATAATATAAACACAAACTGAGTCACTCTGGTGATTAATTACTATGTATGTGGCTCCTGGAAAATTCCCATATAAGGGAAGAGTGCTGCCTGCCCTTGCTTATCTATCAGGGCAGGATTCACATCATGAATACATAAATTCTGATAAATTATTCTGATCAATCAGCCACAACTGATGATCTGTTGCTGTGGTGGGTTGGCTCTGCTGGATGTGGGGAAAGCTTCCAGCAGCTTCTCACAGGAGCCACCCCTGTAGCCCCCTCAATAACAAAACCTGGACATACAAAATCAATGTAGTTATATTGGTGACTTTTTTGTGTAATTTGCTTACCGACCTGCAGGGTCTTTAAAAAAAAAAATCAGTGTATCAAACTCCACTGTTTTATATGAGTCAGATGCTTTCTTACAGCAATGGATTTCCTTTTTGACTTACAGCAATGTTATTTCCTTAATCAAATTTCCAATAGTTCATTGAATTTGCTTTTAAATATTATATTTCATACCCTGTTTAGTCTTCAGGGCTGCAGATATTTTTTTGGCATTATTCAGAAAGATTCACTAAACAGCTTTAAATAATGTTACTTGCCCTGCAGTGTTTGTGTTAGTAACAACTTCCTCTTTCCTCTGACATATGTGAATATTTCTGAGAAACAGAATCAATCTTGGCAGGGGGGTGGTGGGGGAAGGAGATGATATTTAAGGTCCCTTCCAGCCACAACCAGGCAGTGACTCTGTAGCTCTTTCCCACCAAGATCCTAGGCTGCTCGTAGTTCCAATTTCCTATATTCCATCTAAGAGCCTTTTTGTTGTAGATTTCTAAGGAACAATTCATTAAACCCAAGGATGGGCCCAGCTGAAACCCTACAAATTGGTAATCCCGTATGCATGCCATATTTGAATTCAGTGCTACATTTATGAGGCAATCTATTCCAGTATGCAAGTTTTTGTACTTAATAACTTACTTTGATACATGAGGAATTTAAATTTGTCTTACTCTCTCATATGTTTAGTTATACAGAAAAATAGCAAAGCAGAGTTCAGGACATGTCTCCGCATTTTTTAATGAGGCTGACGACTTTCTTCAAACCAAAGGTTTTGAAATTTATTATTTCTTTTTTTTATGATCTTTGTAGATAAAGAAATATAAAGAATCTGGTGGAAACTGCTGCTCTTCAAAAAAAAACATTTGTATTTGCATTTGAAATGGAGATTCAAGCTCTAGGCCATTTGTCTTGAGTGTATGGTTTTTACAAATGAAGTTTTCTAGAATTAATGCAGTTAAAATATGAGTTTCTTCCAGGAAATGGAAAGAAGACAATGAATCTATGTATGATGTTACGAGATGAATAAACACTTGGAAAATGAAAACAATTTCTGACTTGAATATGGATGAAAAATGTCTTGCAAATGATATGGTGAAATTTATCAGGTATTTGCATCATGTTTGCTTGATAGGCTCTGACCCTGAAGTTATATTAGGAAAGTCTTTTGCTGAAGAAAGTTGAAAATAACACCCAAATAATTCTGAAACATGTTTTATGAGCATTGTGAGATGCTCATGTTGTAGCAAAAATGATTAAAGTGATTTACATATATATAGCTTTTACGTTGAGAAAGGACCTTCAGAATTTTATAAACTTTTATAAATTAAATGCAGAGACCAGTGCAACCAAAATGGGGAGACTTTGTTCCCAAAATATTTTGTCGTAATACCACATTGCAACCTTATACTGTATTTTGGACAAAATATTGTGATCACTTAAAAAAAAATCAGGGAGAAGTGACTTGACCAGGAGAATTAAGCTAAAACCTGAACTCTTCAGAAACAGCGCTGTGTGGGAAGTGGATTTATAGAAAATAAAGTGCTGACATTTATATTATAGAATTATTTTAGAATTTATATTCAGATTTAGAATTCTGTATTTTAGATTTACTTTATTTTATAGAAAGTAAAGTGCTGTCATTTGTGCTGACATAAAGAAAATGACAGTGCTGCACCTGAGAAATGTATAATGGTAAATATTAAACACCACCTCTGTGAAAGAGAAAACATTGTATCAACTGGATAATTATACTAAAGAGAACAACTGATTTTTGTTCAAATATTTTTATCTTTACTAATTCTCTGAAGTATTTTAAAGCTGTCTGGAGACTTGTGCTTTAGAAGAAACCTGTTACATGCTCTTGCAAAGACACACCTTTTGAAAAAAGATGCAAAATGTAGTCCCTCAGTGTCCCCTCATTTAGTGTGTCTCAGAGGTGATCACTTCTGTCAGTGAACAACAGAATTATTCTTATTTTAGTATATTTTCCTTTTTTCCTTTTTGGGTGTTTTTTTGTTTGTTCATTTGCTTTTTCTCTCTACCCCTTTAGCACGTCACAAGCCACAGAGCACTTGTTAACCATGTGTAACATTCTTTTAGGGGACCCTTCCTGGAATTTAAGTAAACTCCTCAGTGTGACTGCTGTCTGCTCTCATTATTCTTCAGTGATTTTCATCGAGCTTGTTAAGCAAGGTTTCCCTTTATAAATTCACACCAGTTTTCTGTTCTGTATGTGTTCACCTTCCCAGTAACAGAGATCTTAGCTACAAGAGCAGCACTTACATCCTTGAATTTCTATTTAATTTGCTGTTCTCACAACATATTAGGCGCTTTCTACCTTGACAACCTTTCCCCCCCACCCCCCCANTTTTGTTATATTTCAGGATTTTGGGGGAGTTGAAAATAGAGAATGGTCCAGTAAAACTGAGATCTCCTCTAGAGCTGTTACTCAGAGCAGTTGTGTATGCCTGTTTTTAGGATTATTGTGAAAATACTGCACATATTCTTTACATAAATGTAAATTGTTAGTGAAAGAGATGAGAAGCATCTCTTGCAACCAGTCAGATGACATTGGGTTTTTCAAAGTTTTCCTGAAAGGAAGAGTGGGAATCACAGTGTGTTCTCATAAATCCCATGGTGCAGATAACCAGATTATAGGGTCTCTTTAGTGCAGGAAATCATTCCTAGAGGACCCACCACTTAAAAGTTTGGAGTGTTTTAAAAATAAAATCATAAATCTCTCTGATTTTAGTTTTGGCATGTGCTGAAGTGCTGTATGTTAAGCTGTCTCCCATTTCAGATAGTGGCTATTCTTAAATCGATCTCCATAACACAATAGCTGTCTTGCAGACACCTTTGGACAAGCAATTAATTTTGAAACCTGGCAAGGCAGAAATGAAGTCAATTTTAATTAATGTACAGTATGCTTCTGTCAGCTGATTTTTACAAAGTCTGTTAATTATTATTTTAAAATTTGTAATTTTTTTTTTTGTTATTTCTAAATGCATGACATAGCTAATGAGGTTTTGAAATTTGGGGTCTCCAGAGAAGATTTAGACTTAACATCCAAGGAAGTGTGTGTCAGCTTCTCATAGCCTCATTAAAACCTCAGTGTGGGCCCACTAGATAAATATAAAAGATGTTCTTATTATTATAACCCCAGAAATACAGCTTCAGTTCTCTGTCATTCATAGATTTTCTGTCTGATTTGGACAAGTGATTAATTTCTCTGCTTTTCCATCTTTCTTTCCTAAAATTAGGATAATATTCCATGGCTGTATGAGTGATAGTCTTTTCTGGTTGGTGGCTGAAGGTACCCATGTGTAACACTGCCAGAATAAATAATATAAAAAAATAATATAAATTTAAAAATTAATACTAAAATGGTATAAATGATGCAGAGGGAAGAATGTTAAGTTGATAAAATTATGAGTTATGTGCAAGTTGTGGGGAGGCAGTGTAGGTGTAGAAGATGTGCTGAGGGTATGGAAGAATGCAAACCTTTTTCTCTGCTAAAGGGTTTGAGCTTTCCTGTTACTGGAACATAGAAAATTTACCTTCTAATCTCAGTCTGTCCTGCTCTAACACAGGAATTCTGAAAGCTCAGCTCAGAAAATCAACCCTCCAAAGTTGTTTGTTCAGTTGATGTGACTTGGCCCTGAGCAGGAAATAATTACAGAAAAGGAAGAGTAATGAAATTTTTGTGGGTACGGTATAAATTATTCAATATTGGCTATGTTCTGCTACTGGTAAAACAGATTTGTAGGTGCTAAAGCCCTATTATTAGTAAATGCCTGACATTAGGACTTATATACCTGTTAAAGAAATCCTAGTGAAACCTCAGGACACATCTGTGTTACTCAAAGCAGCACTGAGCTGACTCAGTCTTGTGCAGTCCACACAGTGCTGTGGTATCTGCTGTTAAATGTTATTTCTAACATTTAACATAGCCTTGAGTGCTAAAAACATTTTCTGAGTGGTAGGAAATGGGTACTGTCAGGTTTTTTCAGGGCTAGAATCTAGGTTTATCATGCAAGGAAGAGTTGTACTCTTGAAACTATCATGCAGACATCACCACAGTAATTTTTTGACAACACCAGGTCATAGTTAATTGCATTTTGAGATAAATTCTGTTCTGCATATTAAGTTTTATGGGTTAAAACTTCTGTCAACAAGGTGCTGCCTGCTTTCTGCATAGAAGATGGGCACACTTTGAAGGGGTGTTTCTAAGTGGAATTACACATCAAAAGTAAAGACAGCTAGAGGTAAACTAAACAGGCCTCAGAAAATGGTGACTCTGATCCTAAGTACCCAAACCCATCTTAAAAATTCTAGTTTAGGTGGTGAAGTTCTTTTTATGTGTTTGTCCTTCTCTCAAAGGAGTGAATTTCTCTTCCAGAGCTGAGAAAATGAAAAAATGGGCAGTTGCATCTACCACATGACAATATTGGGGGATTAATGGGAATATTTGTGCTCTGGGAAGGGGGCTTGTACTCAAAAGAAAGAAAGGAAAACAGACTTGAACCAAATGAAAGTTAGGGTTTCGAATTATGTTTGATATTATGTGAGCATTTTTGTTTTGCCCACCAGCAAGAGGAAATCAAACAAATTGCTTATTTGCATGGCAGCTGGGTAAGTGATTCTGAGATACAGACCATGGTATTTTCATAGGTAGTGGTTTTCTTAATATAATGACTTCATTATTGATGTCTAACATTGTGTAATATGACATTACTGAGATTAAAATAGAGTTTTAGTCTATGCTTAAGTTTTTTGAGTAATTTTTTTCTCTTTGTCTGTTCTCCAGGTCTTGACCCACAGACCTTCAGAGGACCAGGAACAAGAAGAACAGAAATTTGGAGTAAACTAAAATGTGATCTAAATCATTCTACTGATCTGACGTTTTAGAGGCAGCAAAACTATTGGATTGGGACTGCTGATGTACAGGGCCGTAATTCTCTTTTATTGAACAGAATGCTCCTTCTCCATCTTCCCTGCATTTATGTTCCATGCTAATAACTGTTTTGTAATGAAAGTTTCTTGCTTTTCAGTAATGATTGCAAAAGTAAATAATGATATTAAAAACACTTATTCTTAATTCAGCTCCCCCCTTTTTTTTTTTTTTTTTTTTTTAAATCACAAGAAATGCTGATTAAATTGCCACAGAACATTCTTAGGTAGCAGTGAGGCAGAAGAAAGGCTGGAATTGACTGTGGGTTCTAGGTAGTTCTCTCCTCTGGGATTATTGGTTTAATTTATAATATCACTATCATTTCTGTCAGCTGCTAGGACATAAAAGGACAGCAGGATCAATAAATAACCCAACTCTTTTCCAAAAGTCATACCATGTGTAAGGATTGCAGTAATATTTCCATAGCACCTGGGAAGTAATTATGACAACACAAAATTACAGGTTTTATGCAGAAAGTAGGGTTGAAAATCTGGCCAGAAAACCATAATGTATCAGATTTGCAATTTTAAAAAATTTCTTTTAGCTCTCAGTTTTCATTAGATTTAGCTCTTAAATTTACCTTGTTTTGTTTCGTTTTGTTTTGGTTTTGGGGTTTTGTTTGTTTGTTTGTTTGTTATACACTAGAAATTGGTTGAGTTTTTTGTAAATAAACAAGTTTATTTTTATAATGTTGATTTAAAACCTTTTTTCCCTAAGTTAAGTGACTAACTTAAAGCTTAAAGCTTAGGTACATAAATCTTCCTAGAGATAAAACCTGGTGTCAGAAAAATTGAGTTATAGTGAGAGTTATGAAACATAATGAACCAAACACCCTAAAGAAAATGTAGCCCTGCAGGACCATGAGGATTCACAAAAAACCTCAGATGGGCACTGAAATCTTTTCATGGTGTAGATATTTTTGCTTTAACCATGGCTGGGCTTGTGCCTCCTTAATGAAGAGTAAAAGGCAGATTAAAGCAATCAGAAGTTTTAAGGGCCAGTCAGTGAAGTTTTTAAGAGTGTCACAGTGGGGACCAGATGGAGGAAGATGCTCCAATACCTCCAGGAGGTTGCAGGAGGACCTTTCCTAAGTTTCTAAACACAAAAATACATCAGTTCATTTTTCTTGGACACCTTTCACTGCTGCTAGTTGCCCAATGTCATTGTGTCTACTTTTTGAAGTCTTAATCATCATCACATCACTAATTATGCAATTGCTTTTGTAATTGCATCACAATAATGTAATTAAGGCCGTTTTTCCCTGCAGTAATTCCACAAAAACTGTCACAGTGTTTTTGGGGACAGAATAATAGGTTTAAATGCTACATTAATATTCCTGTCAGATGTCTGTCAAAAGCAGGACACATTTTGCAGAAAGTGAATGTCAGTTGAGACTTAAAATTCACATCAAAAGTAGGGTCTGAATGTGGACGCTTTTTTTTTTTTTTTTAATTAGATTCCCTGTATAAATGCATTGGATGGAAATGAAGAATTATTGCTATTTTAATATAGATACAAAAGAGCTAAATTTTGAAAAGCAAAGCAATTTTTAACTATGCACGATTTTATTTTTTCTGGACTCGCAGCATTACTTTATTTCAAGGTGAAAGATTAAACACGACTTTCTCCCCTTTTATGGGCTATAAACCCATGCTTACAGGAAAAAAAAAAAATAGGTCTCTAATTCTTCACTATGCTCTGTGAGAAAACCTTGAGGAATCTTTGGCTCAATTTGACCTGGATCATGAGGGGAAAACCATGGGGTATTCAGGCAGCAAAGCTTAAAATGTAGTCTTGAACAAGTATTTGCAGTTCTTGGCAGATCAAGCAGCAGCAAACGTAACATTTACTTTTGCTTAGGAGAAGAAAAGTCAGTATCAACCTCAAATCCTTTTGCTTAGGAGAAGAAAACTCAGTATCAACCTCAAATGCTTTGCATTTAGTTGGAAAATTGGAAACATCTTTAACTCCTTGACTCCAGAAGGTGAAATTGTCTAAAATCCCAAAATTGCCAAGAAAAAAGCAATGCCTTTCTCTGCTGTGTTTATGTTTGACAACTCTCCAGACCCAACCACTCTAGAACTCAAGGAACATTAAACTCCACAAGGAAAGGAATATCTTGTTCTGATCAGAACATTTTTCAAAAATTAGATTTACACAACCCTTGCACATTCTCCAGTAGCCAATGCACAGTGAAGCAAGTGCAGCAGCAAATATTTTTTATTTTAAGTATAAAGGCAGTTTATTTCAGCCTTCAGTTCCAGAGCAGAAGAGAATTTTCTATAAGAAGGTCACAGATTATATGAGAAAGAGACAAGATGTCCTGCCTGTAAACTCATTTTGGCTACAGATCAAAATGCTGTTCATTTGCAATGAGCATCAATATATGACACATTCTGTATTTTTCTTTGTAAATTATCCATTTTAATATTTTCCTGGCCTGTGATTTTTTGTAGCATTAAATCTGGAACCTGGACAGATATTTTTTTTCCCCCTTCATTTTTCATTTATTTTAATGAAAACTTCAGGACAGCTTCTTCTGGAGTAAAACCTGGGCAAGTTCTTTATGATCTCAAGTAGACAATTAATATTTGTTCTTTATGTTTGCTATGTTAATAAAACTATCTTGTCCCTAATGATATTTTTACCTATTAACTTGGCAGTGATAGGTAGCTAATGTATGTTATTATATTAACAACTATTAACAACTATTAACTAAGTAACTCCTAACAACTTGAAATGTTTGTTCTCCTAGTTAATGCTGGTTAAAGTATAAAATTATCTTCATAGTAGATTTACAATGTAATTAAAAGGCACGATTTGGTCCAAAGGGCCTGTTTTTTATGTTTATACCACAAACAAGCAAAATCTCTGAGCTGAAAAACCTGGTCTGGGTACCAAATACAGACATGAGAAGAGGAATTACTCTTTTTAACTGCAAAAGAGGGTTGGGTTTTTTCCCTATTGAAAAGTTAGTATATATATCTTAATGGAGAAAGGAAGGGAGAAGCTTTCTTGTTGGTTAGATTTCATTTTCCATAAATAACTTGGGTGGAGGAGGAGGATACCACCGTGAAAACAGATAGTTATGGAAAGCTGTGTTTGGAAATAACAAGTTTAGAGGGTATTTATTCATTTCAAGCAGTGCAGTACATGCTGAGGCCCAAGATGCAGATAAATTACCTCATGTAGTGCTCTCTCTCCTTAAATTCTTAATAAATTTTATATATATTTACATTCAGGTGACATTTTCATAGGATTACCCTACTTAATCTCTATTTTATATTTCATTAGGAGCAGTAGGTCACTCAAATCCCTTAACTACCTAGAAGTTTGGGTTTTCCCTATGTAAATAATTTTAAATTATCAACACAGAATTTAATCAGATTTAATTTCAATCAGAATCTTAAAATCCCTCTGTAATTAATATGTAGCCAACTTTTATTTTGCTGATGGTGGCAACTAAAAATTTCTTATCCAAATCACTTTTGTGTAGAAGTTTCCAGAAAATGGTGAAGTTCAATTTTCAGAAGAGTTATTTTATTTATTTAATTGCCTTAAAGTTCCTAACACTTAAATTTTTGCTTGGGGTCTGTCTTCTTTGGTTAAATTTTTTCACTCTTTTCTTGTTATTGTCAAATAATTTTCTGGTTGTAGAAATATATCATTTTAAGGTTTATTGGCACTGTGCCAATAGCTAAAATTGACTTTAAATTTGTGTTGCAAATCAACAGATTAGAAACTTCTTATGGCATAGCCAAGAAATAAAACTCATAGCAGAATAATTAGAGACAGCTGGAATCATAGATAGATAGAAGATAAAGGTAAAAGATACAAGGGAGGAAACTCACAGGATTTTAATTTTTTTTTTTCTCAATCAGGCAAAGCAAGAAATAGTAGAAAAATTGGTAGAAAATTGGTGAAAAAGTCTCTTTTCCTTAAATTTGACTCAAAGAACAGGTCTTTCTGTGCTAACCTTTGATTTCTCTCTTGTGTTTGGGCCAATTTCTGCTCTGATGGGCAAGAATGGCAATGGCACCCACCTGTCACAGGGGCTGGCCCAGTGATCAAATTTACCTGTCAGTAAGGTATAATTTATTTTTCTAATAAAAACATAAAGCAGTGTTCCTATATTTTGGTACCAGAATATGCAGAACATAGAATAAATACAGAGATTTAATATATTTTTTAATAAATGGTGACAGCTGAGTTATTGCACGTCTCTGTGCAGCATCAGGTTCAGTGATGTTATTTTTTCTTACCTGTTTATTTTGAAAACAACAATTCCTTCCTTTTCAGGCATCTAATGCCTGACATTCTTCAAAAGTGTATTAAACCATTAGCAAAAATTTCTCATACCTTCGTGGTTTTGTTTGTTTGGTTAGTTTTGTTTGGGTTTTTTTGGTTTGTTTTTCTTTTTTGGGGGGGGGGGGGTTGTGGGTTTTTTTGCTTTTTTTTTTTTTTTTTTTTTTTTTTTATTTT
>VZRH01000230.1:9972-22108 GCA_013397555.1 Urocynchramus pylzowi | reverse complement strand
TTTTTTTTTTTTTTTTTTTTGAAAAGTTCTTTAATATTTTTTTTCTGTAATTCACAGATTTTCTAAAGCACAGAACTCAGTCCATGAAAATGAAGCCATTCTGATGGTGTAGAAATTTGTGCAATAACATCAGTGAATCTCAGGCAGGATGTTTAAACATGAATGCTTACTTTTTAAAATAAATTGGATTAGAGGAAGTGTTTCCTGTGCTGCATGTAGTTATTTATCCCAATAAAAAGCAGAAAAGGAATTATCTTTCTCTTGTTCCAAATTCTCCTGGAGAGATGCCCTATGCTGAGCACATCACTGCTTTTTTGGTTATAAATATGGTGTTAAAGATGGATTGGGAAGGAAGATTATTCTTGCTCTGTGCTTCACACAGTTCTCCAAGGCTTTTGCTGAGGAATGACAGCAGTGGTTAAAAAGTGCAGTTTTCTGTTGGAATGGATGCAGATTTTTTGAAAGCTTAGAGGGAATTGAGGATGATTCCCTACATGATTAAGAATGGTTTCAAAGTGCAGGACTCAGTAGAAGATATTTTTCTTCAGGGAAACACTAAACCCTGGAAATTACAAATGGCAGGTGGTGGAAAAGGCATTCCAATGAGTCTGTGACTGTCTTCAGCAGCTACTGAGGTTATGCTGAAATCAGCAGAAATATCCTTGTTGGCAAAGGGCAGGGTAGCTCGTGAGAATTCCTTAATTCATAAAACCACCAGAGAAGCAAATAATCTTTGTGAGACAAACAAAAAGGTAGGAAGAGACAGCCCTACAAGCAGGCATTTGTTTAAAGAAGACCTTTGAAAATTCACACCTTTAAAAAGCTGATATCAGGTGTGGCAGGAAATTGCCAGGCCTTTCAAACTGCTGAACATCTAAGGAGACACAGGTTTAACACAGACTTTTAGATTTTAGGAATCAATATGTGGTATTTTCACACAAGACCCCATAACTCAATTATTATAAAACTATAGAATCTCAGAATGGTTTGGGATGGGGAGGGATCTTGAATCCCATCCAGTGCTACCCCCTGCCATGGCAGGGACACCTTCCACTGTCCCAGGCTGCTCCAAGCCCCAGTGTCCAACCTGGCCTTGGGCACTGCCAGGGATCCAGGGGCAGCCACAGCTGCTCTGGGCACCCTGTGCCAATGGCTTTTGAAATTCTCTATGCAACATCAACACACTTTCATCATCCTTTTCTTGCAAAGTCCAAATTTTATCCATAGTCAACTTATTTTTCTCTCCCAACATGACACAGGCTGCAAACAGGGCTCCTGTCCAACAAAAGTGGAAAATCTATTTTCAAATATTCTTCAGACAAGAGTACAGTGTAAAACATGACAATCTCTGAAGACAAATTAATTTACCTTCTCAAAAACCCATTGTTATTTTAGGTGAGAGAAAGAGAGGGAATTTTATTGGAAGGTGCACTTAAAACAAGCATATCACATTGTGTTTAAACTTCCTGTAAATATATAATTCAGAAAGTATTTCTTTTGATTACATTCTGTTTGGATATAATATCTGGGCTTTTAATGGAACAGTTTTGATTATATAGCTTATATTTTTGATTATATATTTTATATTTTTTTGTTTATATTTTGATATATCATCCCAGGTGACATTTTTAGCATGAAGATCTATGACTGCTTTGGAATAACTTTTCATCCTCAAAACATACATTGGTATTAAAAAAAACAAAGGTATTGAAGTGAACCAAAATCTATTGCTTTTACAGAAACACAAATATTCAGTAAGTGTAAAAATAATTTTATTCTGGTAAAAAAATCCCTGTTTTATTATGTTTTGTTAGATTGAGAATGGAAAGAATTTGAAACACTAAGTAGTTTCTGAATACATAGAAAATTAAAGGGCGTGAAAAACAGATTTTTTCATGATGCACAAGTGGGAGAATAAGTGTTTATATTATTTAGTCAGAGTCCACCAAAAAACTGTTGGCAAGAGTTCCCTACTTTTTGGTTTCACCACTTGCCAATCCTTCCAAAGACACTTTAGTTCTCTCTTTTTTCAGAGCTAAAACAACAAATTCCTTTCTATACATCCTTACAGTAGTGATCAAACAACAGCACAGCTGTTTTGGAATTGAGAGAGATTTAATACATACTAATTTGCTGTTGTATAATCATATGAAATACAATTACCACTGAGAATGAGTTTTAAATTAGTTATAAACAAATTGAAATAATTTAGAATAATTTAAAATAATTGCATCTGGCTAAGTTTTGATGTACCAGCTTCACCACAGGATTTCTGTTTTAGCCTGCACTTTCTGACTGACAAATTCTTTTTTCTTAGCATGAAACCTTGGGTGGTGGATTATGATTGTAACTGAGTACCTTTTAATTAAAATTAAAACATCACATGAGGTTGTTTAGAGCGGAGAATGGCTTTGCAATCAAAATCTGCATTAAAAGAAATCAAACCATTATGTCACAAGTGATCGAGTGCTGGAAAATTCCATTTGCAGTCTGAAACAAGGAAACTGGTTTGATTTTTTCCTCCCTCCTGTAGAAACATCTAACAATATTTCTGTGCCACTCATCACTGGTCATGACTTGGGCCAGTGTTACTCCAGTGAATGCTTCTGCAGTTGATTTCACCTGTAAGGGCACAGGGTAGCTTCCTGTGCTTTAAGAGGAAGGAAAACCAATGAAACTTGTCATTAATTTGAAGCAGATTTTCCACCAGCTGAAACATTTCTGCACTCTGATATGTTGTCCTTTTGTCCAAGATCCTGTTGCTTCTATACCCCTGGCGGTATCATGTCAGAATTGTACTCTAACCTTCTTGAGATGTTTGCTCAAATTTTCCTCCAACCTTTTACCTATGTATTTATATACTTCAAATAGATAATTGAAAGCCTTTTTTCAACTTTTTTAAAAATATATATATATAGGCATTAATTCTCATGAATAAATAGCTCTGGTGCTATTTATTTACCAGAGGCATTTTGCTTTACCTTCTGCCTCATTGTCTCCCTGAGATATGCACAGATTTGCACTGTGTCATGATTTGTCATGTCTTACTGCTTAATTAACCTTTAGTGTGGTGGCATTTCCCAGACTGCCTGCAGAATCATTTCAGATGAATATGTCTGTGTAGATAGGCAGTGTCAAATATTGCAGCTTTCTGTTTAAAATATTATTATTATTTCCTATCACTAGGGACATTATTCATTGGAATAGAGGCTGCTGAGACTCCCAGATCCAAACTTTTCTAGTGCTTACTTTTAACCCCAGCTTTGAGCCTTCAAAATCAATGCAAGCCTTCTTTTTCTTTATGTGGAGAAATTTTGAAACATTAAACCAGCTGTAACTTGAAAGAAAAGCTGTTTTCAGTGCTTGCTTATCTATTTTGCACTAGCCGAGAACCTGCTTGCCTATTTGATGTAGCCATGACTATTCTGCACCATGCAACAATGAAGCTGCTTTAATGAGAGAGAATATGAAGTTTCCTTTCTTAGTCTTGAAGTGGTGACAAGAAAACAGTTCTTAAAGCAAACTTGGAAAATTTTTTCATTTTCCCCCTGTGAGAAAAGGTTATTTTACAAATTGAAGCAGAATGGATTGGAAGTCATCTTCACTAAGAAGTTTTAATTGAATCCTAAATTTTCTCAAAGGACAAAAAAATCAAAAAGTTAAATTAAAAGTTAAAAATCATAAGTTAACTTCAAATTGTTCATTTTTCTTTGTTTATCAGTCTGTTCAGGTAATCTGTTAATAATCTCCAAGTTTATTTAGCCTTTGCCTGTATTTTTTAATTCACTATTGCTGCTGTGATAAACTGCTGTATTTAAAACCTGGACTGTAATGTTCAGTGAAAGGACAATAAATCCTTAATTGTTTTCCTCTGAACCCTAAACTTCAGCAAAATTAAAATAGAAAGGTTCATGGGGATCAAAAAAGGGGGACAATGGATACTTATAAAGAAAAATATAAAGCAGTTTTCCCTTCTGTAACATTCAACCCAACAAAAATACAGATATTGAGAATACCCTGGCAATAGCATTCATTTAGGTAATCCCATCAAATAACTTAGATAGGACTGGCAGCTGCTTAAAATAAAAGCTGACAGATTTAAAAAGTGGAAACACAAATCAATGTTTCACACCTTTTCAGTGTAAAACAAGTGAAGGTTGACATATTTTTAATACCTAACAATTAAAATTTAAATAAAAAAAGCTCTGAGACATTTTCAATAAAACATGAAAAGATTATGAACTATCTATAAAAGTTTTTTTAAAAAAAAGACATATTTACTGAAGTTGAGTGAAAGAGTTAATGACAATAGAGGTACTGCTTAAAATAATGTGAGAATCATAAAGATAATAACCTCAGTTTTATTAACCCAGAAGGGCAGTTCTGGGAAATAAAATTATTATATGGGAGGTAAGTAATAAGGATTTAATAAAAGATAAACCACTAAATCTTCGTAATTATCAGGTTAAAGAAGGTTAGGGTTATTTATTTGAGTAGACATAAGAAGAGGAGGAGGAGTATTCCTGAAATTGTAATGCTTGACTTACAAACTTGAATATTCCCAACTTCACAGAGAATATTTTCCTATTCAAATTGTTTCATTCCTATACAAGTATTTGAAAACCTTTGCAAAGCTTCTGTTTCAAATGGTTTTTTCCTCTGATTTTCATCTTTTTAAATTAATGTAGTGGTAATAAATAATACATAAGTTAATCTTAGATTTAGTAATAAATCTTTGTGGATATGTGAGGCAAATGCATCAGTTAGTACAAATTAATGTGCACTATTGTAGATTGCTTACTTAATTGCTTATTACTATATTATTGCTTACAATTATCAGTGTAGAAAGACATTTCTACATTTTTACCCACTGAAGTAACAGAACATATATGCTAATTAATGGAATCACTAATAATAGTGCGTTGAACTTATCCAATAAATCCCCTCAGTCTATCACAGCAAGCAGCATGTAAGGATGGTACAGAGCCACCCTGTACTCCAGAATTGGGTCAAAACCATGTTGCCCCAAGGAAAATCTGTTCATTTTGTCTGTTTGCCAGAACCTTGCATCCAAATTCTGCAGTTAACCAGGTGAGGACCCAGAAGTGCAGTGAGAGCCCATCAGAGAGGACAGAATTTGGTGCAGCAGAGCTGAGACCCAAACCCCTGTGCTGGGCTGGGCCCAGAGCCCAAACCCCTGTGCTGGGCTGAGCCCCAGCCCCCAAACCCCTGTGCTGGGCTGAGCTGGGACCCCAAACCCCTGTGCTGGGCTGAGCCCCAGCCCCCAAACCCCTGTGCTGGGCTGAGCCCAGCGTGGGCAGCAGGGCAGGGGGGATTCTGCCCCTCTGCCCCTCAGCTCAGACCCCACCTGCAGAGCTGCCCCAGCCCTGGGCCAGCACAGGGAGGAGCTGGAGCTGCTGCAGCCAGGCCAGAGGAGGCTCCAGGGGGAGCAGAGGGATGGAGCAGCTCTGCTGGCAGGAAAGGCTGGCACAGCTGGCACTGCTCACCTGGGCAGGAGAAGCTTTGGGCTGAGCTCAGTGTGGCCTTGCAGGGCCTAC
Organism: Urocynchramus pylzowi; assembly: GCA_013397555.1. Classification (NCBI taxonomy): domain Eukaryota; kingdom Metazoa; phylum Chordata; class Aves; order Passeriformes; family Fringillidae; genus Urocynchramus; species Urocynchramus pylzowi. Next base: position 16,550 of record VZRH01000230.1, on the reverse strand, counting down.
AGGGGCTGCAGGAAAGATGGAGAGAGACAATTGACAAGGGCTGGAGGGACAGGACACAGGGAATGGCTTCCACTGCCAGAGGGCAGGGCTGGATGGGACACTGGGAATTAGGAATTGTTCCCTGGCAGGGTGGGCAGGCCCTGGCACAGAGCAGCTGTGGCTGCCCCTGGATCCCTGGCAGTGCCCAAGGCCAGATTGGGCACTGGGGCTTGGAGCAGCCTGGGACAGTGGGAGGTGTCCCTGCCATGGCAGGGGGGGCACCGGATGGGCTTTAAGGTCCCTTCCACACAAACCATTCTGTGGTTCTATGATTCTATAAGCAGCTTCTTCTGACTTCATCCCAGCCCATCTCCAAAGGCTTTTTGCCTTTCAACCATTACTGGTTACCCTTCAATGCATCCTGATCCCATTTAAAATTGTTCTAATATTCTGCACACAAAAAGTTGTGATTTTTGCCAAAAGCATAGAAACAGATAAAAGGCAGATGGGAGATCAATGTTTATCTTACCCATTTTTACTGTTTGGAAAACTAGCAAAGAGGTATAAAGGTGTCTAAATATTTCTGAACATGTTTGGGTATGGTCACCTGCCATGGAAAGGTCTCTTTGTACCTCTTTATTTTTAAGGGTAGCATATTATATTAATAATAAAATAACAAGTTCAATTTTAAATTTTTCAATTTCAATTTTCAAAATAAAAATTTCAATTTTAGCAAATAATATATTATATTATTTGTTAAAATTGAAATTTTAACAAATTGTTTCCTATAATCCAATTTTCACGTCAGAATTTTCTGAGCTTTTCCCTCCTCATTTACTTTTTAGACTATATAACATGGATGTCTCTTAATAGAAAAGTAAATTGTTTTTACTGTAGAGCCACTAGAGAGTTATGTGGTGGAATCTATCATTGTCGTATCTCTCTTATTTTTTACTCTCTCTTTACATGTGAATTTAACTGCACAGTTATCTCATTATCCTTTGTGACCAGGCAATACAGGTAAAAATTTTCATAGTCAGACCTCAGGTGTGTAAAACTGTTGTTTTATCTTGACTGTATAGGAAGCAGAGTTACCTTCACCAAGGTGTCTGGACTGAGGTAAGAATAATCTGTTGTTAAGTACGTGTGGAAAATTAAATATTGTTAAAATATATATTTAAAATATTTCTCAAGATGTTTCAAAGTGAATGTGCAAAGTTTGCTCTCTAAGGGTGGATGTATGCGCCTTGGTAAAAGTTTGGGGTAAAGTGATTAAAAAAATCAATGGTAAATATGCTAGTTTTGACAAATTTTATATAGAATGCTAAAGGTTTAGTCTTATGGGCTACAGATTGTTCTACAATCCACAATTCTTTCAAATTTTCCTGAAAAATTAGTTTTTTTAAGAAACTCTGTGCACACTTGCACGCAGGGTCATTTCCACTCTGCTAATTTTTGCTCTGTAAAGTAAATATGGTTTGAGGGACTTGGGGATGATAACAGTGGTCAACAAATGCCTGATTCTTTTGCTAAATAAAAAAAACCTATACATATTCTGTCCCTCACCAATCACAGCTAAATCTGTGCCTGAACCAAAAAAACATCATTCTTAGAAGGCCCTGTGTTCTCTCTTCCCTTGTTCTCTGAATTCAATAAAAACCCAGCATTGTTTAACAATCAAATTTAACCTTAATACTGCCTTTTGCATGAAAAAAAGCATGAAGCACATGGATCTGTGAATTTACTATTCTTGGTTCACTATAATTTATATTCATGACGTGGTAACAATCTGTGGAAAAATTAAAATGCAAAGAGACAAATATTATTAAAAAATGGTGTTTTAAGGAAAGTTTTTCACTGAAGATGGCAAAAAGAATTTTTAAGCAGTGCATAACATAGCAGCAATTTTTATTTTAAAATATCATGTAACACAGAAATGTGGGCATTTTTTATGATACAAGAAAGTGTTTGCTATGAAAACACTCACTTGAAATTGCTGTAAGTATACAAGAAATGATGGATGGGAATAATTTCAAACCATTCAGAAGTGACATTTAGATGGAAATTTATCTTAATGTAGCAGAATTACAGTGGTCAGAGTATCACTAGAACAAACAGTTTCACTGTACAATTTCCTTAAGGTTTTATTATAAGATTTCCACAAGGTTTTATTACCAACAAAAATCTCAATATTTCAAATTGTATTCGAGTCAAGGCGTAGCAATATAATGCATATTTGCTTTTCGATTTGGGTATGAAAATGATGTGTTAAAAATAATTAGATGATACAGGAATGGCAAAAGAGTTAGAAGAAGGAGTATATGAAGAAAAAGAGAAAAAGAAGAAGAAGAAGAAGAAGAAGAAGAAGAAGAAGAAGAAGAAGAAGAAGAAGAAGAAGAAGAAGAGGAAGAAGAAGGAGAAGAAGAAGAAGAAGAAGAGAAAGGAAAAAGTAATTTCCTGCTTGCCTGGGGGATTGGGCTAATGGAGATGCTCTGGTCATTGTCATCAGTGGATGGCACTGGGAGGATCAGTGTAGACAATTTCCCACTGCTCAGTGGTTTCCAGGTGCTCAGACAGGACCTGGAGGCCACCTCAAATTGCAGACAGGCATTTCCAGGATGCCCTTCTGAAAAAATTCCCTTACTGAAGTTTCCTCTGAATAGGAACAGGTTTAGGTCTTCACCCAGCATCTGTTATTACTTCTGAAAGGCAAGGAGGTTTTCCCATACAAAAGTGACTTTTTGCATACAAATTCTCTTTGTATCCTCTGTTGTGGAGTGCTTTTTTTTTCACTTTTTCTCTGCTGTGCAACAAAATCACTTGGAGAACTTTCACTTAGCAAAAGTCTTGGTGTCCTGGCCTTCCCACACATGACAGAAATTGTGTAGGACCAAGTAAATCATCAAATGGGTTTGGAAGCTGCAGTGGTTGTAGCAAAAACTTTTGAGAACATTTCGAAGGAGGAAAACAGGGTAATATTTCTGGGAAGATGAGGTACCTGGTGTCTGAATGTTCAAACTTTGAATGCAAATGTAATCCCTTGTGTGGATTTCAGTCTATTCCCCAACCCTTGAACAATTTCAGTGGCTTAATAACATTTCTCCACAATTTACCCAAGAAAGCCTGGAACTCTATTTCATGAACTTTAACTGCAAGCCAGAAATAAATTGGGATCTAAGACTCATTTTATTGTTGGTGTTCTTTTATTTAGCTCTTATGATACATAGATTTGTTCTTACTGTGTTTGTGTGATAAATTACATTTGGAAGGAAGTCATGTCTCAGTTTTCATGTTCAGTACCATATATCTCATTTCATTGCTTCATTCTCTGTATTGCGTGATGGAGGAAAGGAAAGAATGTTTAGACCACCCTTATGTTCAAGTTGATGCTTTGTAATTTTAAACAGGCTCCTGAGTCTTGTTTATTCCCTTTTTACAATAATGTTGCTGTAATGTGCTGATATGTGGATTGTATGGATTTATATCTTGTATTTCAGAGCTGTTGACTCTCAAAAGAGTGTCTTGAAAGATTTAGAGTTCCATATCCTGATCTTTGTTAACCTTTGCATGTACACATAGTCCTTATCCCCCAATTAAAATGTTATTTTTTTAAGGATTTTTTAAAAATAAATATTTTATTGCATGTTTCCTCCCTGATTTCACTGGATATTGATTTTTATCTTCAGACATTATGTAGAGAAGTGTCACAAATCAGTATCAAAATACAACAGGTGCAAACACTTCTTTTTTTTCCAAAGCTATGGAAAAGAAAAAGGTGAAAGAAATTAATTTCTGTGCTTAGACTTTCTTAATGACTGGTTTCCATTGCACAATGAATTACCTCATAATGAATAAGTGGCTACTAATAGAATGGAGTCAAGAAATCCAGTGCTTTGTGAAAGATATTAATTTCTACAGCATATATAAAGCAAGTATGAAATTATTGATTCTTACTAAGAACAGGGTTACATTAGGTTTATTTTTTCAGAGCACTATATCATTACATATCCTGCTGTCCTGCTGGCAAACCCAATACTTGATTTTTCAGGGTCGAATCATTATTCTTGCATTTGATTTCCATGAAAAAATCATCTCATTCCAGCTAAGCCCAAGCCCCACAGCAAAGTCCACATTAATTAGGACCATGTCTTACACAAATTGGCATAGCGGTTATGTGGAGGTTTTTTCAGCAATTTCCTTCTGGAAACAAAATTTATCCTTCCATTAACGTCTTACACAAATTGTTTTCTGACTTCCTGGATAAACCTGTGGCCTTTGGGTCAATGTGTTCTGACAGGGTGTGTAATAATGATCTAAATATAAATTTTCTAACCATGTTTCCTAGCATGAATGTCAACTGCTCTCCCCAGTTCAACCAAGGAATGACCCAGGAGCTGAAATTTTTAAGGGAAACAAGAAGACCCTGAAAAATCCAAGGAATTTTAGACATTCCTGCACCACTCTGTTGGCAGGACAAGCACCTTTTTATGTGTTTCAGGTGTTTTAGTTTCAGTCAGAATTTAGGTGGGATGAAAGAACTATGGATGACAGAAAGAGCTATGGATGACAGGAGGTTCCCATCACATGAGACTGGGAGTCTCCATTCCTAAAGCCAAGCTGCAGGAAATGTAATATTTCTCCAGATTTTATTGGTCATCAAAAGGAGTTCCACTGAAATACTCAGCTTATTCTCCTCTCTGACCACCACTTGTCCAAATGAATTAATTGGGACAGCAGAAAAGTGTCTTAGTCATTTATTTAAAGTGCTAAAGAGCTTTGTGTTTTGGTAAAATACATCAAAATTGCAAGATTTTACCAATGCTATTGTATTTCTGACTTTCCTCACAAAAGCTTAAAATTAAAATAAGAGAGCCATGAAGGAGCAATATTTTGAAAATATCCAGCTCAAAATTATTTATTTATTAACAGATCATGTGCTTTTAAAATCTCAAAGGTTTCTTCTTGATTCACCTGTCCCACTATTCATTCTTTTATGTTTCTTTGAAATATATCAGAACAGTGGCACAAGATTAATTCAGACATTTAAAATATAATGTATGGCATCCTCTATTGTTTGATCACATGCCACGATATGTGGCCTGTTCACGTGGGAAAGGTGTTGCCACTGCCAGTAGGGAATCTTTAGCTGATCTTTAAAGTTCCTTCCAATCAAAATAACTCTCTGATTCTCTGTTCTTTATTATCAGTAAATATCCATTTGACACATCTGCATTTTAATAGAGTCATAAGGACTGCACTTTGGAAATAGAATTTATTATCATCTGGATAAGAAATGTCAAAATGACCATAATCTGGGAGTACTGAAAATGACATTAATTTATAAACTAGGAGAGGTGGTAACACACTTTTAAATGGCTTGTGAAAACTTGCAGATGTCTTCCATATTCATTTACCTTCTACTTAAATAAATTGTGGAACATCACATTTAATAACAACAAAATAAATCAAATAAGCTTTTAAAGTGTTTGCTTAGGACATACACCTCAAAGATTGCTGAAAGAAGGAGAAGCTAAGAAATAGACAAGCCTCTGGTTTATGCACAGTTCAATGTTATCTAAATAGACCTAAATGATTTATTTCTAAAGTTCTACTTGTGTATTTGCTTGAGAAATGACACAAGGACCTTCCTGATTTGCAAAAACCTCACTCCTGCTGGCTGCTAATTAGTTGTATAGCACCAGAGATGATTCATGAGTTCACAACTGCCTAACATGTTGGAATATACTATATATAAACCCTGTTTATAGTCTCATAATATGGCTGAACATGGCTTCTTTTCAACTTTAAAGCTTCTGACAAATCAGCATATTTAAACCATTTAGCCCGAGTAAGTATACTAGTCTATCAGGTGAAGAAGATATACTAAGCCTATTTTTCTTTTGAATTTGCCCATCAAAGAGGTTTGCACACCCTTTAATCTGTTTTGAGGGAATGTGTAGTGTTTGCTGTATAAATCAGCAGCAGGGTATAGAGCAGTCTTATTTTCACAGCGTCAGAAAGCATAAAATTACCAGGCTATGCACGTGAAATCTCTGCCTTTGATGTATTAAAGGAGCACTGAAAGGAGAGGTGGGTAAATTCTGTTACTGAATTAATTTTTTTCTGCTGTAAACAAAAGACAAAAGGGAAAAGGATGAAAGGGACCTACACAGGTTTTTTTTATCCTATGGCAGAAGAAGGAGAGGGTGAACTTTGAGAAAATTTGCAGGCACACACTAGTAAACAATTTTTACATTCTAGTAATAAAAAAAGTCATTGTTGCAGCTCTTGATACATGAAAGAAGTGCCAAAAATCTTTTTGGTCAATTTTTGTGCTAGATAATAAAGTTATTCCCATTCCTCAAATTGAAAAGTTTGCCGCACCCTTTGATATTACCTTCTCTTTCCTCTCCAAAAGTGCCACCCAGGCAGATTTTATTAACATCTGTGTAAATTATTTTCATGGTACAACTGCCAGAAGAGAGCTTTAAGATAATTTCATAATTAAAATTCTAGTCCTATTGAGCTAGGGAAACGATTTGGCTGGTGTGAGCTTGTTTTTTTTTTTTTTTTTTTTTTTTTTTTTTTTACTGTCAAAA
>VZRH01000228.1:44475-54646 GCA_013397555.1 Urocynchramus pylzowi | reverse complement strand
TAAAGAAATGAGGAAATAGGGCTGAAAAGGACTGGGTTCTCCTCTGTTCGGGCTGGGGCGTGCAGCTGAGATTTCTGAAAATATTTTTGATTTTATCAATGTTTGTGTCCACTTGTCCAGGCCTCCCTGGAACACGAGGAGGGGAAGATCCTGCGCCTGCAGCTTGAGCTCAACCAAGTGAAGTCTGAGATTGACAGGAAGATAGCAGAGAAAGATGAGGAGATTGACCAGATGAAGAGAAACCACCTCAGAATTGTGGAGTCCATGCAGAGTACCCTGGATGCTGAGATCAGGAGCAGGAATGAAGCCCTGAGGCTGAAGAAGAAGATGGAGGGAGACCTGAATGAAATGGAGATCCAGCTGAGCCATGCCAACCGCCAGGCTGCAGAGGCACAGAAGAACCTGAGGAACACCCAGGCTGTGCTGAAGGTTTGTTACACTTAGAATGTGCACTTTGGGTTTTACTTTGTCCAATACTGTCTTTGCTGCAGTCCTCTACATGCCTTCTAATTCCTTAACTCTCCTGAATTGAAGAGCTCAGAGCTGGATGGAATACTCAATGTGAGGCCACACAAAACAGGAATTCAGGTCCAGCTCTATGCTGACTTTTGTAATCCTATTCCCACACATCCTGGCAGCATCTCTATATTCTTCTGAGGACATTTGGTGCTTGTTCTACCACCTATGCATTTCCTTCTCACACTTCAGTTTGACCTGAAGGTCCTTGCTCAGCCATGATCTCCTGCCTCCTTTTTCTGATTGCTTACACATATGACTTGAGAGCTCCTGCAATCCAGAAAAAAACATTCTTAACTCTTTTTTTGCTTCTTTATACTTGAGAGGAGTTTCTCAAGGTGTTTCCATCCAGGAATTCCTTGAACAACTCGAGTCCACTCTCCTAAAATTCAGGGAGGCTTTACTTGGCCTTACTCTTCAGCTGTCCCAGATTCTCATGAATCAACCTCCTACTGACTTTTCCAAGATACTGTGCATAGATGGATAATAAGTCCACATATAAATATATTCCTATAATTATATATATTATACTACCATAATAATTATGGGACTAGTGTCAATTGCCATTGTGCGGCAACGCTGTGTCGTCTCATAATTTCTCTTGTTTGTCTTATAATTTCTCTTTATTCTCTACAGGACACCCAGATTCACTTGGATGATGCCCTCAGGACACAGGATGACCTGAAGGAGCAGGTGGCCATGGTGGAGCGCAGAGCAAACCTGCTGCAGGCTGAAGTTGAGGAGCTCCGGGCAGCCCTGGAGCAGACGGAGCGGTCGAGGAAAGTGGCTGAGCAGGAGCTTCTGGATGCAAGTGAGAGAGTTCAGCTTCTCCACACTCAGGTTAGATTCAAACTGTCATGGGCAATTTTCTTCCTTTACAGATTTTCTTCTGTGTATATTCCTAAATCAACTCTTGTAATAAAGTACTTTATCTGAACTAGAATTATTACACTTGTACAAAGAAATGGATTACGTCAAAATGAGTAAGATTGCATTAACAGTCATAAGAGCTGCTTCAAATTTCAATTCTCTGCTATCTAGCTATGTATGACCTGACAAGATACATCAGGAAGATGCTGATATTAGATATTTAGAGGACAACTTTACTTTGAAACAGTGAATTTCTTAAGTAATTGTTCTCTTTTGGAAATAACTGCACAAAATTTTATTTTTCAACAGAACACCAGCTTGATCAACACCAAGAAGAAGCTGGAAACAGACATTTCCCAGATCCAGAGTGAAATGGAGGATACCATCCAGGAAGCCCGCAATGCTGAGGAGAAGGCCAAGAAGGCCATCACAGATGTGAGTTGGACACTCCTGGCATTGCTGATGATGAATGCAGTCTCCCCAAAATATCTCCAGCCCCAAAATGGATTTGACCTTTTGCTCTGATCAGGCGGCCATGATGGCAGAGGAGCTGAAGAAGGAGCAGGACACCAGTGCCCACCTGGAGAGGATGAAGAAGAACCTGGACCAGACAGTGAAGGACCTGCAGCTTCGTCTGGATGAGGCCGAGCAGCTGGCACTGAAGGGAGGGAAGAAGCAGATCCAGAAGCTGGAGGCCAGGGTGTGTAGGGCTGGGGCTGTGGCTGAGTGAGCGTGTCCTTGGAGAGACATTGGCAGGGAAGCTGCAGGGATGGGCTTGTCCTTGCAGGTGCGGGAGCTGGAAGGGGAGGTTGATGCTGAGCAGAAGCGCAGCGCTGAAGCCGTGAAGGGTGTGCGCAAGTACGAGAGGAGGGTGAAGGAACTCACCTACCAGGTAAGGCAGGAGCTCTCCTGCTCTCACAGGGCTCTCTNGACAGGAAGAATATTCTCAGGCTGCAGGATCTGGTGGACAAGCTGCAAATGAAAGTGAAATCCTACAAGAGACAAGCTGAGGAGGCTGTAAGTATTGTTTGGAGAAAGGGCAAAGGCCACATTCCATTGGGACAGGACACACATTGAATGAGGCTGAATACCAGGAGAGGGATACGAAAGAAACTCCCGAGACACAACTGTCTTGGCCACACTGTTTTGCTATTGCTCTCGAGGCCTTGGTGAGCTCTGGGCACCCTGCAGTCAGGGACCTTCTTTAAGGGAATTTCTGCAGCCTGTTTCACACAGGAGAGCAGAGTAAACAAACCAGGGGCCACACCCAGTGACTGACAAGTTCCTCAATGTCTGCTAATAATCAGCAGACGGCTTCAGGGTCTTCCCAACCCAGCAAGTTGCACTGGCAATTGGGCAGGAAGTAGTGGGAGGATAAGTACAGAAATGATAAATTGAAGGGTGAAATTGCTCCTCAAATGTGACACAGTCCTGGTTAAACTTGTCCCCAGAGGGTCCTGAAAAGGGGAGGATGAGGAGCTCTGTGTGAGGCTGATGTGTGAGCAGTGGTGGGAGGGGGATGGAGATTTGCAGCCCCATAAGGCTGACTTGCAGCAGGAGTGAAATCCTTTCCCTATGCTCCTCACCCTGACTCCCTTTCCCCACACAGGAGGAGCTGTCCAATGTCAACCTCTCCAAGTTCCGCAAGATCCAGCACGAGCTGGAGGAAGCCGAGGAGCGGGCTGACATTGCAGAGTCACAGGTCAACAAGCTCCGAGCCAAGAGTCGGGAGATTCACGGCAAGAAAATAGGAGAGGAAGAGTGAGGATGTCCTGAGGCATCAAAGTGACCTGAGGGCTGCACAAAATGTGTACCCTCTGTCCTTCTTCATGTGCTCATAACCATGTCAATATGTAGAGAATAAAGAACATAGATTTCGTCGCATACCCAGCAGAATCAGTGATTTTGGTCATTACAATTCAGTTCTGCATTTTCCCAAGTTTGGGGCATTTTCAAATGAAATATTTATTTCACTTTAAGCGTTGCGTAACAGAACATCTCTACTTATCCCATCTCCAGTATTTCTCCACTCTGTCTTATCCAATTACCAAGGAGGGAGTGAGACTAATTTAATTTCCATACTGGGAGAGGATCAGGAAAAAAGGCAGGACATGCACCTTTTCTGTCCTGGCACAGAAAAAACTGTTTTGCCTTTGTGAGTCGTTTTTCTACATGGGTACAGTACTCAGAGGTTCTCATTGATTGTCGCATTCTCACTTGGGCAAGTGCTATTTAGAGGCAAGTTTCCCCAAGGGAAAACATCTGTAGTCCCAAGAGCATCTGTATGTCTCTGAATCCTTATGGAGGAACTTAGGCAAGGAGTGATGTGCTGCCATAGAACAAGGCAAATGAAGGCCAGTAACTCTAGGGAGTGTCTTGTTACTGAGGAAATTTAAAGATCATACAGACTTGTTAATAACTTCAAAAATATGTTAACAATCAGTTTCAAAGAAAAACAAATTATATATCATTTGGATAAGAGGATATTGCAGTGCCTTACTTCCTCTGTGGGGCATAATAGCCAATATTAATATGTTCCATTTAATTTAACGTAAATTAAATTGAACTTAATGAACAGCTTGGTAGAAGAGTGAACAAAAGGATAAACCCCAAGCAGTGTAACATGTAGAGCCATCAGAACAAGTGGGAACAGCTGCACTATTGTATAGTGTTTCCAGTACTGGAATGTTTGAGTTTTTATTCTAAGGAACAATTAAGAGTAATGTACAAATACAAAAAGATAAAAGAGCTGGTTTTCATCATGCAAGATAAGTCTTCAAGTGGAAATAATACTGAGAACATTACAACTTGAAAGGAATCATAAAATCTAACACTTTACAGAGGTAAAAATCCATAGACAATAATGACAAACTGTGTCCTACCTGTCTGACTCTTGCAGCACTGGATAAGTGGAATGTGGATACCAACTGTATTTGGGCTGAACAGAGAAGAAACAAGACATCTACGCAAGGTGTACTGGTCTGAAGTCTTAAACAAATGACAGACTGTTTCCTGCAAGGCAAGAAGTAGTACTTAAAATAGGGAACCCCCTTTGTAGCAGTACTGTACCCAGGCACATTGCATAGCTGCCAAGGGCAGATTCTACATGCAGATACCATTTTCCATTTTACCATTGTAAAGGAGACTTGGCTCTATCACACTACAGGAACATTTGTGGGTCCCTCAAGGTTCCTGGCTAGGTCTACACCTCTTTATTTACAGGGATTGCTTCAAGGAGCTGTGAAACTGCTGGGGAAGGGAGCTGGAGATGCTGGGAAGGAGATGGTGAGAAAACAGCAAGATTGAAGCTTTTTGCACTGCACCACAGTAGTCAGTGTTCTCGCAACAGCAGTGTTCTGGACTGGGAGGTCCTCCTCCTCCCAAACACACTGATGTTTACACCCAAGGAATCCTCCCATTTTATAACTAAATATGGAAGTAGTCTTCTAGGCAGCAGTTAAATATATTTAAGGAAAAGATGATGCCCTGTGTTGACTCTTGTGTCATTGTAAGTGATGCTCTTGAGAGACGTCATTTCTATGTGTGAAGCTGTGAAAACTTCATCAGTGCCAGTGATATCTGGGCAACAAAGAAGGGAAATGACTCCTCTCTTTTTCCCTTCCCACAATATGCTCCTAAGAGATAGGTGGTATTCTTTCTTTCCAGACAAATCCTTACCTGCCACACCTTGAAATAAAGCAGGAGAATTTCTTTGTTCTAAAGAACATCTTTCTTTAAATAAACAAACCAACAAACAACCCCAAAAAGGTAATTCAAAAATCAGTGTTACAACTGTAGCTCAGTGAAAATATGGAGAAGTATTTCCAGCTCCATCTGTACCTCTTTAGACTTGCTAACCTAGTAGTAAATATCACAACAACTTTGGGACCGTATTTCAATGCCAAAACTCCCTGTTCCCTTTGGACAATATCACAATCACCCTCCAAAATGAACAAGCTCTGACTGTGGAAGAATCTGGATGCACTTGAAGTACCTGAAACTGTTGGAGCTCCTCTTTCACCTGTAAGAAATTATGGCCTGAGGATTTGTTACTAAATCAATTTCTCCTCACTTTTGATTTGCTGCCTTGGCTGGAGGACAGGAGTCATTTTGCATCAACACACTATTTCTGGAGTCAGGCTGCTTGTGATATAAAATGTGCTGATGCACAGGTAACTGATCTTGGGAAAAACATGGGCCCATAATTGGCCCAAAGAAACAACTCTCAGAGAAGGTTTAAAATAGATGCAACTGATGAGCTTCACTAGAGCTGCTGCCCCATGTGGGCTATAGAGTTCTCTGACCTTCAACAGCTTGGGCATGGACAACTGTGTCTCCTGGGCACAAAAGCATCCACACTTTAAGAGGCACTAAGACATTATATGTGAGTCATAATTCATCATCCTTTCTTTTCTCAGTACAAGCTGACCTTTTTTTCTTTCTAATATTGAACTTTGATCACTGATTTCTGTAATTTCTGCTTCACTTTCCAACATCTCTGATTTTTGCAGGCACTAATCTTCCTCCCTTTGGCTTATCAGTCTTTCCACCCTGCTCATCTTCTATGTAACTGGAACTCCAGTGTGTGGGAGAAAAAGTATCCTCTACATCACTCTCATATTATTTAGAACACTGCTCAGATGTCATCCTCTCATGTTTGCTGTACTGGTAGAAGGAGATTGATTAGCTAACTGTGATGCAATTTCAAGAACTGTTTATCCTGACATTCCGGGTCACAGTTTTTACCTTCCTCTGCTCAGTGAAATGACACCTTCCCCTCAACTGCAGATAATCTGGCACTGCAGCTTTTCAGGAAGCCACTTGGAGTCTCCACTGAAAAAGGATGGCATCACCTTTACAAACATGTATCTCACAACAGTCCATACCAGGAAAAGTAACACTTTGATTTCCATGAACTGAAGCAAGATCACAAGCATAGCAACCACTAAGACTAGAGGAACAGATCTTGAAGAGAGAAACGCCAACAATTCACACAAATTAACAAACAGAAAAAACAGCCTCACTCCCCTCTGCACCCCCCAAAAAAATATCCACACCTAAATAGCTGGCCCCCTAAATTTCACCAGCAGCATTATCCAGGAGCTTATGCTCTACTTCCATGGATTTTAGCTCTCATCTCTCATAGCCCATGCAGTGAACATCCTGAACTGCTTTTCATCCCAAAGGATGCATTCAAGTCTGTCATTACTTATGAAAATTAACAACTTTCTTCTAGGTCAGTTCATGTTTCTTACTATTTTTTTTCATTCTCTGCTCCAGCATGGATTAGGGATGTCTAATAGATCTCCAAACCATGTTTCTTTGCTGGGTAACTCATCACACCAGCCACAGTACGACACACAAACAGCCTGCAAGAAATATATTTTACTTTAGTCTGATCTGATTCTTACTGATTTTTATATACAAAGTATGTCCTTACCATTGCAATGGTCCAGTACTCAGCTACGTCTTAGCAGAAGAGTAGGGATGAGAAGTTTTGCTCCAGCAGATTAGAGCATCAGCATTTGTTTCCAGCATGTGCTAATGTTCCTGGGAGCTCTCATTTTACACAGAGGCAGCAGAAATGCTGCTGCAGCAGAGTGTGAATATTCCCTGCCAGACAGTTAATCAGGGTCCACAGGGTGCACTGATGCCTCCAGCACACCCTGTTCATATGACAGCATGGCTGACTACAGCACTAGCAAGCTGCAGATCCCATGAGGAAGGTTTTTGAATAAAATATCTGGTGTAGCAGATCATTTGAAGTAGTATAAAGCTGAAATGGAAATAGCGGTAGGTTTGTCTGTGTTATCTGTGAGGTTTTTGGAAAGCGCAGGAAAAAAATGGAGAAACCAGTGAATTTCTGGGAAAAAAGTCCATCAAGGGCCATGAGGCTCCTGCAAGTCCTCCTCACAAAGCAAGGGCTGAAAGATGAGGGGAACATTCTTCATGTTTCTTCATGACACATCCACACTAAACACTTTAATCCTTCCACCACACACTCCCTCACTTATACATGGATGATCCTCCCTCTGGCAAGGCAAAGCATCTGCTCACCATCAAAAGAGAACATTACTGTTCACCAATCCCTGACAACCTTTAAGATTAATCACATTCTACTTTGTGGAGTTTCCTCGGGACTGGGAATTATATTTAGGAAGTCCAAGGCTCATGCACATGTAGTGAAAGCCCTCTATCAAAAATATAAGTAAACTTTCATGATAACAAAAGCAGTTCCTTTGCACTGCCTGTCTGTAGGTAAAAAAGCGGAAGTTCACCTATATCCCCTATTCTGGACTCCATTCTGGTTCAAATTTATAACAGACTGACTAAATGATTCAGAATGGTGAGGAATTCTCAGTGAGGGTGGAGAAGATTCTCCCACCAGTCATGGCAGCCCTGAATGCCTCTGTGAATAATGAGATTCCAGTGTTCTGCCACTGAAAGCTCATTCTGGACTGGCTGCCATGGGGTACTCGTGTGGCCATTACAGACACCAGACCATAGTTCAATAAAGAATAGAAAATAATTTGGTGGGACCAGATGACAAGCTGGGGAGAAATTCTGTTTTACTGGGACCATACCTGCTCAGTTCCCCTTCAGGAGGGATTTCCAGACCTGCCTACATGCATCATGCACACACCATGTATGGACTAGAGTAAGGACTGGGAATGACAAAGTCTGGGTAAGGAATGACTGTCCAGAAGGTTGTGACATTCAGCAAGACCTGCAACAGAGTCCACACTACAAGGAAAAGTGGATGAAAGGCAGTTTGTCAAAAGCAAGGCAAGACAGATTAACCTGTCATCTTCTGCAGATGAGACTGTCCAGGCAAAGGAGCTGTGGCATTCCTGATCTAGCTGGATCAAAACAGCCAGGATCTGGAACAAATCCTGCGTGGAAACTGCTGTTAAGCTGGAAAACAGGCAGGCACTGAGCACTGGGAGATGGGGAAAGGAGCACTTCCCACCAGACAGACAATCTGCCAGCTGATGTCCTTCAGCTAGCAGGGCTGCAGAGGCCTTTGCTGCTCCAAATATTCTGGCAGTGTCTGAGACAACAAGTGAATGACAAACATATTTAGCAAGTTCCTCTGGCTGACCTGGCTGGGAAGGCACCAACCTCCCTATTTCTTTTCTGTATTAGCCACATGTGTTACCTGCTCAGTGCTGACAGGGAGGAAACTTGATGGGAAGCAAATAGATCAAAATAGAAGGGAGAGAAACCAAACAAAACTGTGGGTTCGTAATCAAAATGTCCAGCTCAGAATGTCCTCAGAGAAATGTTGGCAAAATCTTTGGCACAGGGGAGCTAAATATATTTATTTGGGACATTTTCCAGGTCTGAATGAAAAGAACAGGCTGTCAAAGGGCAAACCACTGAAAAGTGTTCTTTCCTGAGGGAAATGAAGATGTGTTTGCACACAGAGCTCACCCTCAGGTGGCAGTGCAGGTAGCAGGAAAGTGGGAGGGCATTTGGTTCAAGGTAGGAGAAGGTGTGTGCAGACACTGCTGCCACAAGCCTCAGACACCATCGAGGCTGAGCCACTGCCAGGACAATACTCTGGGCTGGCCTGTAGGTCCTGACATGTCTGTCCCACCTAAAAGAAAGTGTGTGGCTCACCAGTGCCCCTTGGGTGCTGGCCAAGGGCAGAGGGAGGAATTCTGAAGGAAGAACATGAGGCTGGCACATTTTGGACAGGGAAGAAGCTGAATGACTGGGACTGATGGCAGGTCTGAAACACCATCACCTGCCTTTGGGGTTTTTGAGGGGCCAGCAAGGTGCCATATCAGAAAAAGGAACAAATAGAGTGGCAGAAGTGTGTGGCAGCTGGGCATATATGGTGAACCAATGAAGTACATTGTCTCAGGTCTGGAGCAGAGCAAAGTTTTGCTGTATTGGGTGAGTTGAAGCTCGAGAATAGACTTGGCCCTACAGTAGACTTGGCTAAGACTGTACCGGGTATTTCTGTGTCATCAGGGTCTTAGCCCATGCCAGTACTGTGTTACCTCATGAATTCAGCATTATCTTGCCTCTTGATGAAGACTTACAGCACTCCTGTGACTTCCTCTGATGGTCTGAACTCTCTCTCAGGCATTATTTCTAACATGCTCTCATACCACCTCAGAATTTATATAGAATATACATTTATTATAAATTTATATTAATTAATATATAATTTAAATTCATTAATTTATATTATAAATTTATATACTATTTATATTTAATCAATTTTCACACAGTTTATATGGATTAAACATCAAGTTATCTCTGCTCTCATTTTAGCTTCCAGTACACAAATACTTCAGGAAAATCAGAATTTTGCTTCTAGGATGTGATTTGTGCCTTATTTATGCCAGCATACTTTACAGGTATGGTGATTGTTAACATTCCACTTCCTAGGAAATATTAAAAAATGCCTACTTTCTTACCTCAGAGACTGCAGTCACATTTACATCCAATTGACACAGTTTTTATATGTCCTCATTTCAAGCTGGAGGCAATGTGCCACTGCCTGGGAGTCTGAATTTCTTAACATTAACTTGTTCCGGGCTTTTTTGCAAATACAGCCTCAGTGTTGAATTCTCTGAATCTATAATGTTTATATTTATGACAAATTCCATTCATTTTTTGTGCTAAAATAATTACTAGTTTTCATCTCATCTGCAACCTTGTTCTCTGTGGATTTTTCTGTCATTGAGAGCAGGAATCTCACTTATAGCTTTTCAACAGCAATAGCTGCTCTCTTTTTTTTCCTTTCTTTTGCTTTTCTTTTTTTTTTTTT
>VZRH01000228.1:3210-43620 GCA_013397555.1 Urocynchramus pylzowi | reverse complement strand
GGAGCATCTCACAATGGGATGTTAAAGTTCTTATCAGTCATGCATTGACATTCAATAGCCTGTTACCAGCAGATGTTCCCTGGAGGGAGGAATGGTTGTGGAAGAGATAAGGAAAACTGCCCACTTAACAGAAGACAACTGCCAAATAGATGGTAAATAGAATAGTATTGTTTCACAATCCACGACAGGAATACATTAGATTTTGCACCAAAGTAATGTGCATGTCCCTCTAGTGTACAACTACTTGATGCCAGGTAATGGACAAATTCCTAGTATAAAAATTGGGTGCAGATGTAAAATACATCAAAGACATTGTCACTGACTCTGAAAATCTGTAAGCAACACAGCAGAGAGGTTGTGGAAGCATTCTCAGCAAGATCACTACATGCAAATTATGTTTACATATTCTAACTGGGAACCCTCTCTTGGCAAGTGTCAGAGGAATGAGCTACAAAGATCTTGATACAGATATTCTTATATTCATTTATTAAAGAAACTCCCCTGTCCATCCATCAAGGATCCACTCTCACAGTCACTGTCCCACCACCTGAAGGGACTGAGGCCCCTTCACAGCTGCACCCTCACACTCTTGCAGTCACACCAGGTTTCCTCACCAGCTCCACCCCAGGTTTCCCATCCTTGACTCCCAGATGTCCAGATCCTTAAAATAATGTAATCATGCTGCAATAACTATCTTGAGCTAGTGCCTCCAAGGAGGGACCCCAAACAAAGGAACCCCTGGGTTTTTATCCTCTCACAGTCTAAGGGTGGAAAAATTTGGAGTCATCACCTCCTGCCATGTGTCTGAGTGTCCCTCACCTGGCTGAGCCACAGGTCCTCTTGCCCTTTATGGTGCAAGGTGTCTGCAGTTCACAGCCTCTTGTTTTGGACTTGAGCTCCTGCTCCTCCAGAGCTCAACCTGCAGCTCCACTCCAGCTACACCCCAAGAAACATGCACCAAATGTATCCCCCAACACATCCCTATAATACAGACAACCACGAGGACTCAAATGTGCAAAAGGGAGTCTCAGAGGGTCAGAGACAAGCATTCTTGAGACATTGTCACAATTCAGTCTGCTCTACAATGTGGACTCTTGCTTTCAAACTCTTTTCAATAATCACAGAACAGCTGAGAAGCAGCTGGATCACAAGTGGTGGCAGAAAGTGAGGCAGGTGCTGGAGTGGCTCTGGAGGGCAACTGACTCTAGGTGGCCTGCTCGTGGAGAGGAGTTGGACCAGGTTCTGTCATTCTGTGATCTTCTTCTCATTAAGAGCCTGTCTTCAGGATGCCTCAATTCCCTTTCCTCCATGGATAATATCAGCACTCCAGTGTTTTGCCCAAGCTGCATTTCTGGGCAGAACAGACTGTTCCCATACACATCCTTCATTCTGTCCTGTCTCGTTCAGCTGGGCTGTGTTTTGCTTCCAGGATTGATGGAATCCATTCCTGCAGAGATATATGGATACAGAGTAATATGAATACAGAGTAAAATGTAATAATCTGACTAAGGTAAGCAATGCAGACAACAGTGAAATCCACGTATCATATCCAAGATCTGTAAGTAGAGAGCTCTGTGAAAGGACAACTGTCATCAGACATATGATGTCCTCAGAATAAGTTGAAGTATGCATCCAAATGTCACTGTGCTTGCCCAGGGAATGGTTTTCCCTTGCTCCCTTAGCTCAGATTCATGGAGCATCCGTGGCCTTACAGTTATTAGTGGTTACCCTCATTCCTCTAGTCATCATTAGCTATATTTCCCTCCTTAGGAATCTTCTCGTATTATTTATAGGCGATTTATTCACATAGCTAGGAAGAGACCAAAATTTTCTAATTATATCTAGTAACATCACTTTCCAGTTTTCAGTACATTCAGTTTGCCAGACAATGCTTTGCCAAAAACAAGGTTTGCCAGAAATGCTTTGCCCAAAGACAGAGGAGGCATCTGCAGCATGCGCTGACCAGACCTTATAAAAGAGTCCTTGAATCTGGGCTGTTCTGTCTGCAGAGGAAACTTCATGGTAAGTGCACGTCTGTGGTTGGCAGAAAGGGACAGTGTCCCTGCAGTCCCACTCCAAACCTGCTGTCCTGATGTATGTGCATGTACCTGGAAGGATTTGATATCTGTACCATAAAGCATGTTGGTATTTTCACTTTGCAACCTGTCTGTGGAATTGTGTGCAGCAATAATGAGAGATCTGCTGTTTCTGCTTTACAGCACCGATCACCTCCCAGCCTGCAAGGCATCTTCTCATAGCATACGAGGTAAGAGCCACATTTGTTTACATTTAAGGGACAGAGAAAGGTGGAAGATTTCTGTAGAACAGATTTCTTCATGGTGACAATTCACTGTAAAATTTTGTAGGCAATTGCTGAATGTGTTCCTGGCCAGTGCTCTGCTATGACTAATAAAGCATGCTGATGGTTGGGCAGGCTGCTCACAGCTAGCAAGACTTCATAAGTGGCTGTGCTTGAAGACACAGCCACTCTGTAATGCCAGGAAATGCTTCTTGGGGATTCCTTATGTTTAATTATGGAACAGTGAGGTAAATGATCCATTCTGGCATGAAGTCCAGACAGACGGAGCTAGCCAACAGAACAGAATGTTGCAAAACCTTACAGACTTGTGAATTGGAATTATTACTGCTTATGAAATTGGCCAAAAAATGTGATAAAAAATACTTTCCAAATGATACTCCAGGGTTGTAATCTGCATGCAGGCCTCCTACTAGTAAACTTGATAAAAATGCAAAAAATAGCTATCTAACTAACCAAACAACAAAAAGGGGGAGGTACTGCTCCTATTCCTCTGAAAGAAGACTGAGTAAAATGAAGGATCTGCATGCTACTAGGAGTAGCTGCAAACGTTTGTTAACATTTTTTATGTTATTTACATTTTTTTAGGTTATTTACCTAACTAAAAATTATGACATCTTATCAAGCTGCCTGTCTGTCTAACTTCCTTGGAATTCAGATACTTTCTATTACTGGTCACGTGGTATTTCTTTGGAAATCCAGTATTGCATTTAGATATCTGGCATTGATTTATAAATTCTTCACCTGAGGTTTCTAGCTTTGGCTATAGTTATTTCCACAAACAATTAACATAAGAAGAAACAGTTGGTTGTGCAGTATTTTAACCTGATGAATTATGTGTCCTTACATGCCAGTTGTTCACATACTACTGAAATAATTTGGGATGAGAAGCAGACAGCTCTAGTGAATGATGCAGAGCATCAGCAAAAGACATTATGCCCTAGATAGTCCTCAGAACAGCTTCTGGACCATTAGCAACTCAAATGATGCATGGAATGCAGGAACTGTAGATGACAACAAACAGAAACTTGCAATTATGCTACAGAGCAATGTTACTCTGGAAAAGATCCTCATAAAGCTTCATCCCGCAGCTCATAAATTTTAGAA
Source organism: Urocynchramus pylzowi (assembly GCA_013397555.1). Classification (NCBI taxonomy): domain Eukaryota; kingdom Metazoa; phylum Chordata; class Aves; order Passeriformes; family Fringillidae; genus Urocynchramus; species Urocynchramus pylzowi. The sequence goes on along the minus strand of VZRH01000228.1, from coordinate 40,196 downwards.
AAGGCAACATAAATTCCTGCATGTGAGAAAGAATAGTCCCATGCAACAGAGTATGTTGTATTTCATTTTGGCTGGAAAACAACTTTGTCACAGTGTGCCTTTGGAGGAAGGAAGGCCAGTAACACATTGTCAGACACTCATGAAAGCATGGTCAGCAGGTAAAGACAAGTGAGTCTTTCCCTGCATTCAGCTCCCATATCTGGATCACTGTGTTCAGTTTGGTGCTTTCTGGTGACCAGACAGTGATATTCTGGAATGAATCCAGCAGAGATTTTTCAAGAGAAGTAGGAGAAAATTATGTAATGCAATGGTGAGGTTTTTCTACACTGGGGATGAAATTAAGAAGTGCCTTTCTTATTGTTATTGTCAACAAAAAAGAGAAGGTTATATCATAGAAATAGTCAGACTTCTCAAATGGGCAGAGAAAAAGGCTGAGGGATAAAAGACACTGGTTTCAGCCACAGAAATTTTGATTAGATAGTACATAGAGAAAAAAATCACCATCAGGGTCATCACACACTAAGCTGGGATGCAAAGAGACTGAGAAATATCCGTTCTTTGACATAATAAATACTTCTCTGGAAAAAGCTGTGGGAACCTGCATCCAAAATTCGGCCTGGTTGCACAGGAAGGTGAACCAAAGAACTACTCAAGATTCTGCCCAAATGACACTTTCTATTACACTGTTAGGGTCTATCAAAAAAGTGTGTGAAAAGACACGAAAAAGTTTTGATTCATTTGGGTAATATATCTGCTCTTCCACAGTGTTCTTTGCTGACAAGCCCCTCCATAAAGTGCAGCCATGTCTTCGGACGCTGAGATGGCCATCTTTGGGGAGGCGGCTCCTTACCTCCGAAAGTCAGAGAAGGAGAGAATTGCGGCCCAGAACAAACCTTTTGATGCCAAGACATCAGTCTTCGTGGTACATGCAAAGGAATCCTTTGTGAAAGGGACAATCACGAGCAGGGAATCGGGAAAAGTCACTGTCAAAACTGAAGGGGGAGAGGTGAGTCAAAAACAAGAGTGAAGGAAAACATTTGATCCTAACACTGAGCTTTTCAGAGACACATGGATCTTCTGTTTCCTTGACAGACCCTGACCGTGAAAGAAGATCAAATCTTCTCCATGAACCCTCCCAAGTATGACAAAATCGAGGACATGGCCATGATGACCCACCTCCACGAACCCGCTGTGCTGTACAACCTCAAAGAGCGTTACGCAGCCTGGATGATCTACGTAAGTGGCAGCAGCAGCTTCCTTTGGGCAGCCTGAGGAGCTGCTGGGCCAGGCTCAGGGCAAGCCAACGGGCTGTGTCCCTTCCTTGCAGACCTACTCGGGTCTCTTCTGCGTCACTGTCAACCCCTACAAGTGGCTGCCGGTGTACAACCCCGAGGTGGTGTTGGCCTACCGAGGCAAGAAGCGCCAGGAGGCCCCTCCACACATCTTCTCCATCTCTGACAACGCCTATCAGTTCATGCTGACTGGTGAGTGGCTCTGTCTGTCTCAGAGGCATTGGACCATTGAATTCTCTGAAGGGATACTCTGTCTCAGCAAAGTGAAGAGACTTTTTCAAAGCTTTCTTGGTTCTGACACACACATCTGTTGGAGTTTACTATCTTCATAGCATTGTTTCCACTGTGTTAAAGACAGCTCTGCACTCAGTGATGTGCTTTGGAAAGGTTTGCTTGTTAAAGTCAAGCTGACACCAGGCAAAACATTAGACTTACCTGACTATGTTTCATTCTTTCTCTGTTGTTCACTGAGTTTTAAGTACTGTGTTTCTGCCTTGTTCACAGATCGGGAGAACCAGTCCATCCTGATCACGTACGTACAGCCCCTGGCGGGTCCCTGCGGGGCTGCTCGGTGCCAGGGCACCTCCTGCCTGACCACGCACCCTCTGCTTCTCTCTTGGCTTTGGCAGCGGAGAATCCGGGGCCGGGAAGACTGTGAACACAAAGCGTGTCATCCAGTACTTTGCAACAATTGCAGCCAGCGGAGAGAAGAAGAAGGAGGAGAAGACATCTGGCAAAATGCAGGTGAGACAGGAAGGACAGACTGAATGCTTGGCCCGTCATTGCCCTGTCAACCAAACACAGTCACTGAATAATTACGTCCCTGCAGGGAACGCTTGAGGATCAAATCATCAGCGCCAACCCACTGCTGGAGGCCTTTGGAAACGCCAAGACCGTGAGGAATGACAACTCCTCACGCTTTGTGAGTTCTTGGTTAGAGATTTTGTCATTTATATGGGAACAAGGATGTCAGAACATGCTGTCAGTTCTGAAGTGTCAAGTCAGATGACTGTATTCATTCAACAACTATTTTCCACGTATTTTTGCCATTTAAAGTAGATTATTTAATTAAAAATACATCCTTAGAAGTATAATACAGAATACAAAGGGGGATAATTAAAATATGTTTTAATATTTATATAATTGCATATCTCTAAATATATATTCATATATTAGTGTCTGTCATACGAGCTGAAGACACAATTTTGTGGGAATTGATATAATATAGAAAAAAAGGAAAAATGGGGCACACAGGATAGAAATTGCTGGATGGAAATTTTTCTAGCCTTCAGCAGACTAGCAAAAAAATGAATCTCTGGGTTTTAGGCACAAAACTGGGCAGGTATATTAATCTGACTACTCAGACCTTGATATAAGTTGTCTAGAAAGGGGTAGGGACAGAGTTCCTTCAATACATCCTACCAGAAAACAAACTACTCTATGGCATGTTCTTTTGATCATTTTAATGCAAAAAGCCATTCGTAAATTCTGTTAGATTAACTGTGACTTTTCTTGAAAAATCACAATAGCAATCCACAGTCTCAGACTAAAGCTCCTTGTTTTGGGTTTGTTACCTCTAGCTCTACAAATCAGACAGTAACAGCTGACTTCTGTTTTCCACAAGACCAAAAATCCTCATTTAACTTTTATACCACCAAAATCTGCTTTCACAGCATGCTCTCTGATTAGAAAGCAGCTTTCAGTATATCCATGTGTTTGAATTGCAACATAAATGACCCAATAAAATGCTTTATTAGTGGTCTTCTCATTCATGTGCATTCATGGTTATCTATTAAATAGTAATGGATAATAAAGATCAGCTCTATTGGCAGTATGGAGAATTTCCTGAATTTGTTTTTGTCCTGTTTTGCTTTTTTAAAGAAAAAAAAAAGCGCGAAACAACTTCTAAGTTTGAAGCCTGTCCTCTGTGGAAAATGTAAGGTCACATGCTTACAGTCATGGTGAAATTTCAAAATGTCTTTTTTTCTTTACCCTCTAAAAGGGCAAATTCATTCGAATCCACTTCGGGGCCACAGGCAAGCTGGCTTCTGCTGACATTGAAACTTGTAAGAGACCACCAGACCTGATCCCATTCCTTCCTCCCTTTCCACCTCAGTGTTCTTTCTCAGACCTGACTCTGTCCCACCTTCATTGCCAGATCTGCTGGAGAAGTCCAGAGTCACTTTCCAGCTCAAGGCGGAAAGGAGCTACCACATCTTTTATCAGATCATGTCCAACAAGAAGCCAGAGCTAATTGGTATGAAGTATTAGAAATTGCTTGATAAAATCTGAATGTGTTTAACATTTATCTTCATTCTCACACCCTACATCCTATTCTTCTCAATAGACATGCTTCTCATCACCACCAACCCATATGACTACCAGTTTGTGAGTCAAGGTGAGATCACTGTTGCCAGCATTAACGACCAGGAGGAGCTGATGGCTACAGATGTAAGTGTTACAGAGCATACTGGTGTGGTGAAACTTCCTTGTAATGGCCCAGAGGTTTATTTGAGTGATTCTGTTGCCAGAGTGCCATTGACATCCTGGGTTTCACTGCTGATGAGAGAACAGCCATCTACAAGCTGACAGGGGCTGTCATGCACTACGGGAACCTGAAGTTCAAGCAGAAACAACGAGAGGAGCAGGCAGAGCCTGATGGCACTGAAGGTATTAAAACCTTATAGAACTCCTACTAACAGGAATGATTACATAGCTGGAAGTTTGCAATCATTTATTGTCCTTCTGTTTACTATCACAAATGCATAAATCTCACCTTCCAGACTATTCATGCTTCTAAATTTCCCTTCAAGATATTACAAAATTTCAATGATGAGACCAAAAGCTGCATCTTAGAGTTGACCCACTTTCAATTATCACTTCTCCTCTGTTACTTCCTCCCTCTCTCTTTGTCTTCAGTTGCTGACAAGGCTGCCTACCTGATGGGTCTGAACTCAGCAGACCTGCTCAAGGCCCTCTGCTACCCCCGAGTCAAGGTGGGGAATGAATACGTGACCAAGGGCCAAACTGTGCAGCAGGTAACAACAACCAGTTGGTGACTGGGAACCTCTGACTTGAATCCCTTACTATTTGCTCTGGATATTGTATTTCTTCTGCTCCATTCTCCTTTGGTTTAGGTATACAATTCAGTGGGTGCCCTGGCAAAGGCTGTCTATGAGAAGATGTTCCTGTGGATGGTTGTTCGCATCAACGAACAGCTGGACACCAAGCAGCCCAGGCAGTACTTCATTGGTGTCCTGGACATTGCTGGCTTTGAGATCTTTGATGTAAGGATTTCACGTTTGAGAGTTGCTCTTGAAGGGAAGGATTGTTATGTCAGAGGACTTGCAAGTAATACTCCTCTGAATGTTTAACATGCTAGTAATTTGCAATTTTATGTAGGAAAAAACCCAGTCATTTTCTTTTCTAGCAGAAAACAAAATCCTCAGAAGCTGCATCAGTACAAGTGCAGTCATGTTGTTTGTGCAGAAGCAGCACATAAAATTTTATATGTTGTAATATTGCCTTTGTTTGAGCTTAATTTTAAGGATTAAATAACCCAAAATAATACCAATAAATTTATAAAAGAGCTTCTGGAGCAGAGCTAGGAGATGCATTGGCAAATTCATAATGAATTAAAGATGTTAAAAAAGTTTAAGAACCAAGAAATGAATAGTTATGTGTTTATTCAGAGATATCAAAGGTTTTCAATTTGGAGACAAGAGCATGTACTCATCTTGTTTGCTGAATAAAAAAAAAGCCAAAATATTTTATTAATTTCAGGAGATTCCCATAAAAATCTGCTCTGAAAACAATCTCTCATTTTCATTATGTAGGTATTTCTTTTTGGCGCTGCATATAGGTTCTTCTGTTGTGTTGTGGTCCTGATAATACAGTTATGTTCTAACTGGGGAAATTTATAAAGGGCGGAGGAGAATGATGAAGAACTGGGCATATTGATGAGGGCTGGTTGTTGTGGTTTTTTTCCCCTGAGCAGTTCAACAGCCTGGAGCAGCTGTGCATCAACTTCACCAATGAGAAACTGCAACAGTTCTTCAACCACCACATGTTTGTGCTGGAGCAGGAGGAGTACAAGAAGGAGGGGATTGAATGGGAGTTCATTGACTTTGGCATGGACCTGGCTGCCTGCATTGAGCTCATTGAGAAGGTATTTCTGTAATTCACAATGTCAGGTATTTTCAGAAATGCATTGATTTTATATATATTTCTAAATGCAGCTTGAAATGGTAAATATGATACTGCAGATACATCAGTTTGTATTATTTTTTTTATGATTTGCTGAGCANATTGTCATAGAGTCACAGAATGGTTTGGGTTGGAAGGGACCATAAAGAACAGTTTGATCCAATCTCCTACCATGAGGGGGGACTCCTTCCACTAGACCAGGCAGGTGAACACCCACTATAAAGCAACACTGAACATTTCCATTATAACCTTTCCTGTCACTTCTTGTGATTTCTCCCAGCCCATGGGCATCTTCTCCATCCTGGAAGAGGAGTGCATGTTCCCCAAGGCAACTGACACCTCTTTCAAGAACAAGCTCTATGACCAGCACCTGGGCAAGTCCAACAACTTCCAGAAGCCCAAGCCTGGCAAAGGCAAGGCTGAGGCCCACTTCTCCCTGGTGCACTATGCTGGCACAGTGGACTACAACATTGCTGGGTGGCTGGAGAAGAACAAGGACCCTCTGAATGAAACTGTCATTGGGCTGTACCAGAAATCATCTGTCAAGACCCTGGCTTTACTCTTTGCCTCTGCTGGAGGAGAGGCAGGTCAGTTCTCTGAAATGTCATCTTTAACGAGTGGTGGTTGGTCCCCAAAGCAACAGATGTTTCATTATCTTTATCTTATCAGAGGCTAGTGGTGGTGGTGGTGGTGGCAAGAAGGGAGGCAAGAAGAAGGGTTCTTCTTTCCAGACCGTCTCAGCTCTTTTCCGGGTATGTAAACACCTTTTGTTTTCATATATACAGAGAATTATTCTGTATTTTTAGCTGGCTCAGACACAGAAAATAAAGCAAAAAAAAGCCCAACAATCAACCAACCAACCAACCAACCATCCAAAAAATATTCTAAGTATAACTTCTCTTTAGACCACTGTTGGAAACAAAAATCTTATGGAAAGAAAAATGTCACTATAAAAACCTAAACTTACACTTAATATAAACATAAAATTTTGTCATAAAACATGCCCACTTTCTATCCTTCATTAGGTTGATGGTAAGTTTTTTCTTGTCCTACAAGGTGAGGTTTAATGCTGGGAATCAGAAGGAACTGAGCAATTGATTGCGGCATTCTCAGCTGACAATTTTCAGCCTAGTGTATCTCCATTGATCAGTCGTTCATGTTAAATTTAAAGAATGCAAAGGGTTCTTTTTTCTACTTTTCTTATAAATGCAAACAAAATCCCACAGGAGAATCTGAACAAGCTGATGACCAATCTGCGGAGCACTCATCCCCATTTTGTGCGCTGCATCATCCCCAATGAGACTAAAACACCTGGTAAGAACCCCAAGCTGAAAGATCCTTGCTCTGATACATCCATTCCCCTCTGCATTGCAATCTGTGCCCCTCATTATTGCTCTGCATTGCCAGGTGCCATGGAGCACGAGCTGGTGCTGCACCAGCTGCGCTGTAACGGCGTGCTGGAAGGGATCAGGATCTGCAGGAAAGGGTTCCCCAGCAGAGTCCTCTATGCTGACTTCAAGCAGAGGTGAGAGCTCTGCTCTTGTCAGCATCATTAAAAGCAATGTTGGTCCATTTAGGCTGTACTCTGTTTTCAAAAATAGTTGGTGGGGTTTAGTGGCTACTGTGCATTGCTTGGAAAAAAATAGCCTTAGCTTCCTCTGATTCCACAGATACAAGGTGCTTAATGCCAGTGCCATCCCTGAGGGACAGTTCATCGATAGCAAGAAGGCTTCTGAGAAGCTCCTTGGGTCAATCGATGTGGACCACACCCAGTACAAATTTGGACACACCAAGGTACAAACCCCCCCATTCACTGCCTGCCTGGGCTTTGCTCTCTCTACCTGACAGTGATGTGCTGCAACATTGCCTCTCTCAAGGTGTTCTTCAAAGCTGGGCTGATAGGGGTCCTGGAGGAGATGAGGGATGAGAAGCTGGCACAGCTCATCACCCGCACCCAGGCCTTGTGCAGGGGCTTCCTGATGAGGGTGGAGTACCAGAGAATGGTGGAGCGCAGGTACACCTTCTTCTTCTTCAGTGAAAGTCATTTTGCTCATGGAAAAGTGTTGACACTCATCAGACTGAGAATATTCATTGTACTTTTCAATTATGCCTCAGGGAATCCATCTTCTGCATCCAGTACAACGTTCGTTCATTCATGAATGTCAAACACTGGCCATGGATGAAGCTGTTCTTCAAGATCAAGCCCTTGCTGAAGAGTGCAGAGTCTGAGAAGGAGATGGCCAACATGAAGGGGGAGTTTGAGAAAACCAAGGAAGAGCTTGCAAAGTCTGAGGCAAAGCGGAAGGAGCTGGAAGAGAAAATGGCATCTCTAATGAAGGAGAAAAATGACCTGCAGCTCCAAGTGCAGGCTGTGAGTATCACCATTTATTTCCCACTCAGAAAAAGCACCTACTCCTTCTGACTGCTCTGTCTCGCGCAGAAGGTCAGGTGTCCATTCCATTAAACATGAAGCTTAGAAAGTAGTGGCTTTCAGTAGCATCACGGGCTCTCTTATAGATAGTAAAACAAACAAGGGGCTTCAAGTGGTTATAAGGGTTTCCGCTTTTCTGAGGAAGATGTCATCTATAGATATCCAAGACAGGATTGTACCTGAATCCACTACACCAATTAATATTATCATAACTACAGATTCTGAGAGATATTTTTGAAAGAGTAAAAAGCAATAAAAAAAAAAAAAAAAAAAAAAAAAAAAAAAAAAAAAAAAAAAAAAAAAAAAAAAAAAAAAAAAAAAAATTGGAACATTCTGAACTGAGAACTTGCATATCTATTTCCCAGGTAGAAAAGCTGACAACATTGTAAACCTGTTTGAGTTGACAGGCTGAAAGATATAAAAGAGAAACTTTCAAATGTTATAAACAAGCAGAATATTTGTCTACCCAACAGGAAGCAGATAGCTTGGCTGATGCTGAGGAAAGGTGTGACCAGCTCATCAAAACCAAAATCCAGCTGGAAGCCAAAATTAAGGAAGTGACTGAAAGGGCTGAGGATGAAGAGGAAATTAATGCTGAGTTGACAGCCAAGAAGAGGAAGCTGGAGGATGAATGTTCAGAGTTGAAGAAAGATATTGATGACCTTGNGAGGATGAAGAGGAAATTAATGCTGAGTTGACAGCCAAGAAGAGGAAGCTGGAGGATGAATGTTCAGAGTTGAAGAAAGATATTGATGACCTTGAGCTAACACTGGCCAAGGTGGAGAAGGAAAAACATGCCACTGAAAACAAGGTAGGAGGTAGAACCTGTCACTTGCACTCCAGAAAATGGGCTGTGTGCTATTGCAGGACTTCTGTGGGTACTTCCTTTATTTATATTTGCTCCCTTCTTCCTAAAGGTGAAAAACCTGACTGAGGAGATGGCAGCTTTGGACGAGACCATTGCCAAGCTGACAAAAGAGAAGAAAGCCCTCCAAGAGGCCCATCAGCAGACCCTGGATGACCTGCAGGCAGAGGAAGACAAAGTCAATACTCTGACCAAAGCCAAGACCAAGCTGGAACAGCAAGTGGATGATGTAAGCACACAGACACAGAGCAGGAACAGGACAGGTATGGAGGCTGACCTGGCAGGCAGAGTCCTGATGGTCTTGTTGTGTTTAGCTGGAAGGGTCCCTGGAGCAAGAGAAGAAACTGCGCATGGACCTGGAGAGAGCTAAGAGGAAACTGGAAGGAGACCTGAAGCTGGCTCAGGACAGCATCATGGATTTGGAGAATGATAAGCAGCAGCTGGATGAGAAACTGAAGAAGTAAGTGTGGCTCTGGGACACCTGAGTGCTGGGCTGCAGCACTTGTCTCTTTTCTTTGAGCTCTAACACGGTTCACTTGGCCCAAAGGAAAGACTTTGAAATCAGCCAGATCCAGGGCAAGATCGAAGATGAACAAGCCCTGGGCATGCAATTTCAGAAGAAGATCAAGGAGCTGCAGGCAAGTCTGTGTTCCTTCCCCTGCCTTGCTGAGGCTCAGCTCAGGCAGGAGGAGGGCACGGGTGTGAAGGGTCCCTGCTGTTCTGCAGGCCCGGATTGAGGAGCTGGAGGAGGAAATTGAGGCAGAGCGAACCTCTCGCGCTAAAGCAGAGAAGCATCGCGCTGACCTGTCGAGGGAGCTGGAGGAGATCAGCGAGCGCCTGGAAGAAGCAGGAGGGGCCACAGCAGCTCAGGTGGAGATGAACAAGAAGCGCGAGGCAGAATTCCAGAAGATGCGCCGTGACCTGGAAGAGGCCACGCTGCAGCACGAAGCCACGGCTGCCGCCCTGCGCAAGAAGCACGCGGACAGCACAGCTGAGCTGGGCGAGCAGATCGACAACCTGCAACGCGTGAAGCAGAAGCTGGAGAAGGAGAAGAGTGAGATGAAGATGGAGATTGATGACTTGGCCAGTAACATGGAGTCTGTCTCCAAAGCCAAGGTACACAATTATTTTATCCTTTCATTGACCCAGTGGAATACAACACAATCCTTGCACCTGGCCTTCTTTAGAGTGTGGATGATTAACTTATCACTTTCCATATGCCAAAACATAGGCCAACCTGGAGAAGATGTGTCGCACACTGGAAGATCAGCTGAGTGAGATTAAGTCCAAGGAAGAAGAACATCAGCGCATGATCAATGACCTGAATGCTCAAAGAGCTCGTCTGCAGACAGAGTCAGGTGAGATAACCACATCTACATGTGCAGATCAATAATGTTTTAGAGTTATTGCAGAAATTACCCTTCTGCATCTGGTAATGGGCATCTGGTAATTTCAAAACCCTTTGTGTCCCATCTACTGTAAAATGCTTGAAATGGGATCATAAATTTCAGTATGGACTGCAAATTATCGGGTTTTACATCTCCAAATTTTTGCAGTGTCACTATCAATGGCATTAAAACTGTTGTGTATCTGCAAATTTTCTCAGGTGAATATTCACGTCAGGTGGAAGAGAAGGATGCTTTAGTTTCTCAGCTGTCAAGGGGAAAACAGGCTTTCACCCAGCAGATTGAGGAACTCAAGAGGCATCTGGATGAAGAGATAAAGGTGATTCCTCCACTCAGAGGTTCTCCAGATACTTATGTGACTACTGAACTACATGATGAGGCAGGGAAAAAAATCTCATGTAATTTGGTGCAAGTCGGCTCATGCTAACTTGTAGCCCGTGTTTATCCACTCTTCCTTTTTTCCAGTCCCGGCTTCTTTCCTCATTGAGTGCAAGGTTGTCTGTTTGCACAGAAGCATGATCCAGTGTCCAATTAATATTGTCAGTTTTCCTGGGATATTTCTGTTCCATGCCCCAACACTCTTGTTGCTGCAGGCCAAGAGCGCCCTGGCCCACGCCCTGCAGTCTGCTCGCCACGACTGTGACCTGCTCCGGGAACAATATGAGGAGGAGCAGGAGGCCAAGGGGGAGCTGCAGCGAGCCCTGTCCAAGGCCAACAGCGAAGTGGCCCAGTGGAGAACCAAATACGAGACGGACGCGATTCAGCGCACGGAGGAGCTCGAGGAGGCCAAGTACGTGGGAAAAGTGAGGAAGGCAAGCAGAGATTAAGACCAGAAATTCCTGGAGATCATTGTGACATTGTTGGGAAGAAGTCAGTGTTCTTCTTGGGGTTGGGGTGAAAGGAGAGTAGAAAATAAATTCTGTAATGGATGTGGTGTGGGAGAAAAAGTCACAGGCAAATATATAGAAGACAGGGACAAGCAAGAGACAGGGAAAAGCTGATCAACCATATGCCACAGCTTTCCCTTTACTCTTAAGCCATGGGAAATGTTTAACACAGGAAGAAGCTGGCCCAGCGCCTGCAGGATGCAGAGGAGCATGTTGAGGCTGTCAATGCCAAATGTGCCTCCCTGGAAAAGACAAAGCAGAGGCTGCAGAATGAAGTGGAGGACCTGATGATTGATGTGGAGAGATCCAATGCTGCCTGCGCTGCTCTGGATAAGAAGCAGAAGAACTTTGACAAGGTCTTTTGGCCTCCAGCCCCAGCACTCCTGGCCAGAGCATGGCCCCGTGATGGCCACAGCCCTACTCACACCCCGTTTCTCTTCAGATCCTGGCAGAATGGAAGCAGAAGTATGAGGAAACGCAGGCTGAGCTGGAGGCCTCGCAGAAGGAGTCGCGCTCTCTCAGCACGGAGCTGTTCAAGATGAAGAATGCCTATGAGGAGTCCTTGGACCACCTGGAAACAATGAAGCGGGAGAACAAGAACTTGCAGCGTAAGTCCCTCTGCTCCTCACTGGCCTTTCTCACTATCAGCCATTACCACCTTTCTTCATAGGTCTGCAGAGATGCCTGTCCCCTAGGTTGGAACAGGGCCCTTCCCATTCTGCTCAGTGCCTGACCATGCCATTGATCTTTGCTCCCACAGAGGAGATTTCCGACCTCACGGAGCAGATTGCGGAGGGAGGCAAGGCGATTCATGAGCTGGAGAAAGTCAAGAAGCAGATTGAGCAGGAGAAATCTGAACTACAAGCCTCCCTGGAGGAAGCTGAGGTAAAGCCTTCTGTTGTCTGATTAGTTACATCATAGTCTGGCAACTTCAGATAACATTTAAATAATTCTATGCTCTGAGAATTGAGCAGAGGCATAGGAAGAAGGTTTTCTACACACCAGTAAAATCTTTGAATCCACAGGTATGCTTTTTTCTTTCCTTTCTTGCAATCTCAGATCTGTGGTTATACATTATTCTTTGACATAACAATTCCTGTAAAGTTGTTGACATTACTAGTTTTTATAATTAACTGGATTTTATACTTATCCCAGGCCTCCCTGGAACATGAGGAGGGGAAGATCCTGCGCCTGCAGCTTGAGCTCAACCAAGTGAAGTCTGAGATCGACAGGAAGATAGCAGAGAAAGATGAGGAGATTGACCAGATGAAGAGGAACCACCTCAGAATTGTGGACTCCATGCAGAGCACTCTGGATGCTGAGATCAGGAGCAGGAATGAAGCCCTGAGGCTGAAGAAGAAGATGGAGGGAGACCTGAATGAAATGGAGATCCAGCTGAGCCACGCCAACCGCATGGCTGCAGAGGCACAGAAGAACCTGAGGAACACTCAGGCTGTGCTGAAGGTATGGCATTACAGACCAGGTGCTCACTGGTTTCTTACACAGCTCCAAACATTTCTCTTCTACAGTTCCATCTTTTCTGCATTAATATGAAAATGGAAAATAAATAAATAGTAGGAATATGCCTCCCAATCTATCTTATCTCTCTTTCCAGGACACTCAGCTGCACTTGGATGATGCCCTCAGGACACAGGAGGACCTGAAGGAGCAGGTGGCCATGGTGGAGCGCAGAGCAAACCTGCTGCAGGCTGAAGTTGAGGAGCTCCGGGCAGCCCTGGAGCAGACGGAGCGGTCGAGGAAATTGGCTGAGCAGGAGCTTCTGGATGCAAGTGAGAGAGTTCAGCTCCTCCACACTCAGGTAAATTCTAGAATTGAAGACATATAACACCTACAGTATTTAGAGAATCAAAATTAACAATAGGTCTTTTTTCTTTATTTAATTGTAATACAACAATTAGTCTTCAGCAGTCTACCATTGCCATTTATCAGTTATTTGTATTCTTCATATGAAACTGTAACGAAAACATAAATAAAAATAGGTAATTTGATTTTTCTAAAAATGGTGTGAAGGAACTGGAGAAAAAATATATGCTTTTTTCCTTCAACAGAACACCAGCTTGATCAACACCAAGAAGAAGCTGGAAACAGACATTTCCCAGATCCAGAGTGAAATGGAGGATACCATTCAGGAAGCCCGCAATGCTGAGGAGAAGGCCAAGAAGGCCATCACAGATGTGAGTTGGACACTCCTGGCATTGCTGATGGTGAATGTACTCTCCCCAAAATATCTCCAGCCCCAAAATGGATTTGACCTTTTGCTCTGATCAGGCGGCCATGATGGCAGAGGAGCTGAAGAAGGAGCAGGACACCAGTGCCCACCTGGAGAGGATGAAGAAGAACCTGGACCAGACAGTGAAGGACCTGCAGCTTCGTCTGGAAGAGGCTGAGCAGCTGGCACTGAAGGGAGGGAAGAAGCAGATCCAGAAGCTGGAGGCCAGGGTGTGTAGGGCTGGGGCTGTGGCTGAGTGAGCGTGTCCTTGGAGAGACATTGGCAGGGAAGTTGCAGGGATGGGCTTGTCCTTGCAGGTGCGGGAGCTGGAAGGGGAGGTTGATGCTGAGCAGAAGCGCAGTGCTGAAGCCGTGAAGGGTGTGCGCAAGTACGAGAGGAGGGTGAAGGAACTCACCTACCAGGTAAGGCAGGAGCTCTCACAGGGCTGATGCACCCTTATTCCATCAAACAAAAGAGGTTCTCATGGACTCCAAGGATAGATGCTATATTGTGGTGTGCAGAAAGCAATAATTCACTCTTTCCATTCTGCCAACCCTCTAGTCTGAGGAGGACAGGAAGAATATTCTCAGGCTGCAGGATCTGGTGGACAAGCTGCAAATGAAAGTGAAATCCTACAAGAGACAAGCTGAGGAAGCTGTGAGTATTGCTCAGGGAAATAAAAAGCATTGCTTCCTGTGGGTGTCACACAGGTGTCCAGGAGAAGAGTATCAGAAGTTTTTAAAATGTCAGAAATTATCAGTTTAGGAGGTGGACTTTGTCATCATGAAATCCCCCCCTGGCACATGAGCACCAAACAAGTGGGAGAATAAGTACAGAAATGATAAATTGAAGGGGTGAAATTGCTCCTCAAGTGTGACACAGTCCTCGTGAAGGTTGTCCCCGGAGGGTGCTGAAAAGGGGAGGATGAGGAGCTCTGTGTGAGGCTGATGTGTGAGCAGTGGTGGGAGGGGGATGGAGATTTGCAGCCCCATAAGGCTGACTTGCAGCAGCAAGTGCTGCTTTGTGCTCCTGAGCCCTGATTCCCTCTGCTCTCACAGGAGGAGCTGTCCAATGTCAACCTCTCCAAGTTCCGCAAGATCCAGCACGAGCTGGAGGAAGCCGAGGAGCGGGCTGACATTGCAGAGTCACAGGTCAACAAGCTCCGAGTGAAGAGCCGCGAGTTTCACAGCAAGAAAATAGCAGAGGAAGAGTGAGGATGTCCTGAAACAGCAAAGTGACCTGAGGGCTGCACAAAATGTGTACCCTCTGTCACTTCTTTCTGCAACAAGGCTTTATAAATTTGTCAATGTCTAAAGACAAAGACCACAGATTCCTTTGCATAAAAAGCAGTAGTTACATTTTAGTTCTGCAGTTATTTAGGTGTTGATTGTGTTCAAATAATTAATTTTCAGGAGTAAACTCCTGAATTTTCTGGAATGAGATTGAGAAACTCCAGTACTCCAACTACAGTAAGAGTAATACTCATGAGAGCATACAAAAATTTTTACACTGTACTGCAGTGTTTCCCAGCAATGGAATTGTGATTTAAAGTAGAATAAGTAAATATTAAATAAATAATGCTTTTTAGGAAGTGAAATTGTAAGCCTATGTTTTACAAGTTTACAAGCATACATATCAAAAGGAGCTGTTTTTATTTTTTAACACTGGTATCGAACACAACTCTGTTAACACGACACCATAAAGAAATCTCCAAGTCTGACACCCTGAGAATACAGAGAAGCTCTAAACATGGTGTTTCCATGCTCTCAAACAGTGCTTCCTGTCTTCCTTTTGCAGCAATGCATGAGCTTTGTTGTATAAGGAAACTGAAAACTGGATGGAAAAAAGTAGCTGATAGACCTGGCTTTTTTTTTTTTTTCTTTTTCCATCCCACATGGGGTAACACTGAAGAACATAATGCATGAGCAGGACAAAAATGAGGAAAAGCTGACCCTGAGGAAGAGTAAGGCAGCAAGGATATTTCCCATTCCTGGCCATTCTCATCAGTGCCCCAGTGGGGACTGTGCAGCCTGAGCAGGTGGTGAGTCTGCAGAACACAGGTACCTCCACCCTGAAGCAGAGATCAGTGCCCAGTGACCACACTGACATTGGAGCTTCCTTTGTCTGGAACAGGTGTTCAGAGGCAACCTGCACAGCAAGAGGCAGCTTAACATACCATTCACTAGACCCTGGCACATCAGGAAGCTGCTGAGTGAAGATTCTACAGGCAGATGTGGGGAGTGGTAAATGAGACTTGGCTTTGACTACAGGGACACTTACAGGTCTCTCAAAGTCCCTGGCTATCCATGCACCTCTACATTTACAGGGAGGACTTCAAAGAGCTGTGAAACAGCTGGGGAAGGGAGCTGGAGATACTGCACAGCCTTTTGCACTGACCACAGCAGTCAGTGTTTGCAGCAACAGCATTCAGGACAAGGAGATCCTCCTCCTCCCAAACACGTTGAGGTTTACACCCATAGAATCCTTCCACATTACAACTAAATATGGAAGTAGTTTGCTAGGCAGCAGCTAAATATATTTAAGGAAAGGATGATGCCCTGTGTTGACTCTTGTGTCATTGTAAGTGATGCTCTTGAGAGACGTCATTTCTATGTGTGAAGCTGTGAAAACTTCATCAGTGCCAGTGATATCTGGGCAACAAGAAAAAGAAACCTTGGGTACCTTTTTAGACCTGCTGACAGATTAGTAAATATCACAACAACTTTGGGACCATATTTCAATGCCAAAACTCCCTGTTCCCTTTGGACAATATTACAATCACCCTCCAAAATGAACAAGCTGCTCACACTGTGGAAGAATCTGGATGCACTTGAAGTACCTGAAACTGTTGGAACTCCTCTCTTACCTGTAAGAAATTATGGCCTGAGGATTTGTTACTAATGGTCAGCTGATGAAAGGTAACATTGCAGGTTCCTTAAGAGACAACACCTGGGGCCAGAATTCCAACTGCACAGGTGGGAGAGGGAGAGAAATCACATACATTGCACTGTGCTGACCTGTGATGGCCTTGCCATTGGCCATCCTGGAAAGCAGGGCTGGAGACTCGTTGGAATCTGAGTGGAATATTAAAGGGATGAGTAAGGAAAATCAATTTCTCCTCACTTTTGATTTGCTGCCTTGGCTGGAGGACAGGAGTCATTTTGCATCAACACACTATTTCTGGAGTCAGGCTGCATGTGATATAAAATGTGCTGATGCACAGGTAACTGATCTTGGGAAAAACATGGGCCCATAACTGGCCCAAAGAAACAACTCTCAGAGAAGGTTTAAAATAGATGCAACTGATGAGCTTCACTAGAGCTGTTGCCCCATGTGGGCTATAGAGTTCTCTGACCTTCAACAGCTTGGGCATGGACAACTGTGTCTCCTGGGCACAAAAGCATCCACACTTTAAGAGGCACTAAGACATGGAGAAAGTATTTCTGACCTGAAGACACCGGTTCCTCACAGAGGCTTCTTGTCAACAATTCAGCTTTCCAGTTCCCCAAGTACTCATTGTCTATGCCCTCAGCCCACAGCAACATTGCCTTGACCAGAAAGGGCTTTCTTCCCAAACAGCAGAAAATAAGGGGGCCAGTGAGTGAAGGACAGAAAGCAAGAGAGAAAGCAAAGGAGGGAGAGGCAGATGGAGCAGGAGAGGGAGAGTAGAGGAGAAGTGAGTTGGGTAGATACTGTGAGAAAGAAATGGAGAAAGAGAGTGAAACACAGAAAATGACAGAAAAGAGAGGAAGGGAGGAAGATACTGAGATAGATGAGAAAGAAACCAAGACTGAGAAAAGAATATTGAGATGGGGAGGAAGAAAATTCATAAAGAGGTGGGGAGAAAGAGACAGAAAGTAGAGGTGAAAGGAAGGAAGCAAGAAAAAGAGAAAGGAAGACAGCAAACAATTTAGAATCATTTGAGTATTAGTACCTGACAGCCTGACACTGGACTGAACTCTGCTGCTTTTGATCACTGCTCTTGTGACCCCCCTGTTCAGTGACTCATATCACACCCAATACTCTACAATGGGTGCCTTGCTAAGAAGAGTAAGAGAGTGCCTTAAGAAACAAATCTGTTCTCTGAATCTCTGCTCTGTCCTGGCACTGCAGGAGGGGCAGGCAGCTTGTGTCTGGTGCCTCCTCACTTCCCAAGGCCTTGTGAGCAGTGATGTTAAAAGAAAAAGCTGAAAACACTGAAGTGGGGCAGATTGGGAAAGAAGAAGTGCTCATGGGGACTGGGAAGGATGAGGAGAATGTGGGACATTCATTGGAGAGAGGAGAGAATGGGTTCACACTGCAGGCTTTGCATGACATCCAGCTACTTTGCAAGCTGGTAATACTTCTAGACACAGAGTCTAAATGTGGTGGTGTTCATGGCAGACACACAAGTCAGTGCACAGAGTATTAGAATTTAAGCTAGGCAGGAAGTTTTCCCATCCTTAAATGCTCTTGGAAATGTTCATAATTTCCTCCTCTTTTGGTATTCCAAAACACTTTTTAATGTTTGTCTCATCCTAAAAGATACCTGCCTTGGTTAGCCAAAAATCTGGCCTTAATGAAGAATGGACTATGTCCATACCTCCACATTGCAATACAGAACTACTGAAATCAAACAAGGAGATGCTTAGAATTAACATAGAGAAAAAGCTGTTTTTCCCAGGAGTGATTTGATGATTTGAGATTGTGAATCAGCCCTTGTGGGAGGAAAACAGGCATAAAAAACATAATACAACACAACCCACAATAGTTCTGTGTGTAAGTGCCTGAACCTTACTCTGTTGCAGGAGGTATTATGGGTGTTAAAACAGGTTTTTGGGTCATAAGTAACACGTGACAATTCTTAAGAAGAGTACAGCCATATCTTAGACAAGGATAATATGTATGCTACTTCAAATCATGGCATTTAAAAGCAAGGTTATCAAAACCAGACACCTTTATGGCACCTGTTATCTCCCAGTGATTTCAACTGCTCAGCATGTTCTCCGATGTCTTCTGGGAGGAGCAGTCACTTCTTCAAAACTGCACTATTTCAGTAACCCTGATTCCTTTTTGATCCAGATCCTTCTCCACCTTTAACTCCTTCTGCCACCTGTTGCCTTTCTTCTTGACGGTTCTGCCCAGAGACCACCCAGCCTGCTAACCCCACACACCTGTTCTGTAACAGGAGCTCCTCAGCTGCTTTGGTGAGAGATGGAAAGGGCATCCTGAAGGTCATGTCCTCATCCAGGACCCACTCTCCAGCTCTCTTCCATGGATGCTTCCTGGAAAGACAGGAGGAGCCTAAGTAACTGTGCAACTTTGATACTCACTCAGCACCTGCCCAGGTGTTCTATTTTTACCTTCTGCTCCACTTCACAGTCAAGTGATGCTGAGATATCTTTGGGGTTGAAGTTTCTCTCTTCCTTCTCTCTTTCCTGAAATACACAAGTGTGAAATATTGTACAGGCTTATGTGGCATATTATGCTATACCATTAAGCTATACCATAAATGCATTGAAAAAATTAACCTCAAAGCAGTTTCAAGAGAGTACAATTAGGAGACAGAAGGATCTTCAAAGTCCCTCCTTGCTTTGGTGCAGGGGACAGGCCAGCCTTCACAAGTAAGTTCTAGCCCCAGAAATACTAGCTTACCTTTGCCATGGCCAAAATTTCCCTGTATCTATTCTGTATCTCTCCCCCTGAATATTTTTAAGATTCTGGGGGTTCTGTTCATCAACCTGTTTTACTCAAAAATTAATTAACCCTTCCAGTCTTACCTCATATGGAATTTCTGAACTACATAGCACTATGACACCACTTTGGACTAGACACTTCCTGCAGGGAAGCATGCATTTCACCAAATCCATGCAACTTCATTAGTCAACAGGAGAAAGGGATGTTAGATTAAGGAAAGTGTGTCCTACCATCCTCAGAGTCCAGTGCCCAGCTGCATCTTAAAACTGGGAAGTGTTGGGATGAGAAGCCTTGCTCTGAATGATCAGTGTTTCAGCAATTCTGTTTCTTTGGCGCTAGCATTCCTGGCAGCTCTCGTTTTACACAGAGGGCAGCAGAAGTGCTGCTGCAGCAGGAGCTGAGCATTCCCTGTCAGAGGGCTCATCAGGGGTCCACAGAGCACACTGATGCCTCCAGCATGCCCTGTCATACTGACAGCATGGCTGACAACAGCACAGGCAAGCTGAAAATCCCATGGGGAATGCTTTTCAAATAGTGTTGCATTGAATAATCCACAGATTTATAAAATCTTACCACCTTTATTCCTTTTTTTTTCTTTTTTTTTTTTTCTTTTTTTTTTTCTTTTTTTTTCTGGAGATCTTGATAGTTTTCATTACTTGTGTATCACAGTTTAGTTTTTTTGTCTGACAAGATTCGCATCTGGCACAGCTGAGTATAAAGAAGAAAAAATGCTGTTCATAGCAGGGGAATAAAATTGCTTCCATGATAAGATTAGCAATGGCACCCTGAAGACATAATTATTCTGTTGTTGACCACTCAGAGACATGCTGTAATAGCAATACTGCTGTACCAAGAATAATTTTTATCAATGTGATTAAGAGAAAATGAATTTTAAATGAAAGCTCTTTGTGGAGGTAGCTCTAGATTACCAAAAATCTCATGGGAGTTGCTTGTGAGTTTTTTGGTTGCAATGAAGATTTCAAGAGCTTCTAAAAAAGCCAACAGATGATCAGGGTATAAAAAGAGCACAGACTTGTGCAGAAAAGCTAATTTTTCACTCAAGAGCAATTAAGGATGTTCCTGCTTTTTTTTTATACAATAGGTTTTGGAATAAATAGAAGAGTAGCAATGCACCAAGAATAGAGGGTACTCATTCAATATTACTGAATTAATTAAAATCTGAAGAATCTGAATTACTTTCTGGTGCATATAAACAGTCCTCAAATCAATGCCAGGGAAATGGAAATTGCAAACAAAATATCAGGCTTTAAGAGGGACTCAGGAGTGAATCTGAGAACATATCCCAGCACTTGTAATTTATGTATCAATAAACACTGCTAAATAAGGAAGAAAACATGCTGTAAGTACCAATACATCTTTTGTAGAGTAAAACCAAAGTGTGTGCAAAAAGATGTCATCGCCAGTGCTGGGTACTTCAGTGCTCAGGCTGGAGCAGAGAAATTCAGTGGCAGCAACAGAAGCTTCCTGCCAGCTCCCTGGTTGAGGTCAGAACCACTGCAGTGCAGAGCTGTGCTCAGTTATAGCTAAAAAGATATCTAAAATGTTATCAAGGAAAATTGGATTTTCCATTGATGGTAGCTTATTTCTGTATTTGGATGACAATGATTTGTCCACAACACTGTTACTTTCATCTCAGGCCTAAGATCTTTCCTAGGACAACAGGATTCAATATAGACAAGACTTGGCACAGTGCAGCCACAGCATGAATTTACTATGAAATTTCTGCAAGCAGACAACATTATTTCAAAAGATTTGGGGAAGAAAATCCATTGGGATACCCATATATGCATGGCTCTGGTTTCTGACTCACAGATGTGGGAATGGAACAGGGTCAAAAAGTGGACCAGTTACTTTTCTCAGCTGAGGAAATGTGCATGTGCAATGCCATGATATTTTTGGGATCAGGCACAAGTCAGATGCCAATACACATCAAGAACAAACCCTGTCTCCAAATGGCAGGAAGGAGTCTCCCATCAGGAATCCATACACTGAAATCCAGTCCTACACAAGGGAAGGAATATGTAACCCAGTTCATTTCCTCCTTTTCATCATCCAGCCTTTTAGCCCTTGCTGAACAATGTGGAAGAGTTTTATCCACATGAGTGAAGCAGCTGATCCATCATGCAGTACAGTTAAGCAGCAGCACACTTGTCTTCTGCTCTAGAAAGGCAAGCCCAGAACAAGTCTGGTGACAACTGCAAAAGAATTATTGTCATCAGAGAACTGGAGCTGCTGGAGCCCAAACATACAAACACTTCTGGAAAAAATCACGGGCTTTTTCAGGTAGGTTTTTTCAGGTTTCAACCAGATGTAACTCAGGAGCTTGGGAAGACAGTATTTTGCACCTAAAAAACCCTCCAAAAAAAACCAACAAAAAAAAAATACCCCCAAAAACCCCTCAAACAACCAAACCAAACCAAACAAACAACAACAACAAAAAAACCACCAAACACAAAAAACCCCCAATTGTTGTTAAAAGACCGGTAAAAGAAAACATTGGAGCACACCCTAAAAATTATATAAATTATATTCATAAATCTTGCTTTGTACAATGGCAGTAGGTTACCTGAAGAAGTGGGAAAGTCCTCTGATTCCTTCAGATATCCAACACCTCTCAGAGCTGCCTTTGTGCAAGTCATGAGGAACACACCATGTGGCCTGAGGAGACTGGGATCCAGGGACAGGTCTTGGGCACATGGAGTGCCCATGCCCAGGCAGATACCAGCAGCTTCCCCCTTGAGCATCTACACTGACTATGCTGGGAGCTCATCCTGGACTGCCCAAAGGAAACCAGGTGAGGTCTCTGTGCCCTCTTATTTGTGGGAATGCTCAGTGTGTTCACCTGCTCTGACATGTGGCCAGCTGTGTATTTGTGTACAGGTGTGTTCTCCATGTGCCTGTGCCTTCTGGGAACTCGTGCTCAGCCTCACTACTTGGTTGGACCTGGATCTGGATCTGTGGCAGTCTTGTCTCTTTCACAGTGCCAGACTCAGACTTGTTATCTGACAAAAAAACCTGGGGAACAAATCCTGCGTGGAAACTGCTGTTAAGCTGGAAAACAGGCAGGCACTGAGCACTGGGAGATGGGGAAAGGAGCACTTCCCACCAGACAGACAATCTGCCAGCTGATGCCCTTCAGCTAGCAGGGCTGCAGAGGCCTTTGCTGCTCCAAATATTCTGGCAGTGTCTGAGACAACAAGTGAATGACAAACATATTTAGCAAGTTCCTCTGGCTGACCTGGCTGGGAAGGCACCAACCTCCCTATTTCTTTTCTGTATTAGCCACATGTGTTACCTGCTCAGTGCTGACAGGGAGGAAGCTTGATGGGAAGCAAATAGAACAAAATACAAGGGACAGAAAACACCAGAATAGTGGGGTTGTGATGAAAGTGTCCAGCCCAATATGCCCTCAGAGAGCTGTCAGTAAAAGCCTTTTGCCACAGGCAAACCAGGCTTGTTTATTTGGGACATTTCCTGGCAGAAGAGATGGCAGAGCATTTGGTTTAAGGCAAATAGAAATATGCAGGTGTGTGTGAGAACCCCTGTTCATTTCCAGAGAGACACAAGCTCTCAGACATACACACACTCTCTTGCAGTTATACAGCCTAAAAATTGTTCCCTCATCATCTGCAATTTGACCATTGCAATTCAAGGTACATATTTCCAGCATTTTCTTGTCTGAGTCTTACAGCCAAACCATGAATTTCCCTTTTCTTTTCTGAGAGGAAAAAGCTGTGCTAGTATCAGCACCCTGCCTGTGTCTGACCCTGCTCTGTGCATACCTCCCTGCTAACATGCTGCCTGTGCTGGAAGCACCCTGAATGCTTTGCATGATGTGGAAGCCAACCTTCCTTGTTATGCAGATGAATAGATGCCATGCCACAGCCTGTTCCCAAACAACCCAAGTAGCCATTGCATAAGTGGATTGATTTCTGGGCATGTTAACTGCCCTTTGCCACTGGCAGGATTGCTGCATGGACATCTCAGGTGAGGACATGAGGGAACTGCTGCTTTGGCAGGAGCAAACTGCACGAAGCCCAGCACCTTCCCTGTAGCTAAATTCCAGTCACTGGCAACCACAGCCCAATATTGTCCAGTCTCTGTGGTACATTGTCAAGTTCCCAATAACAGAACTCCCTTTTCTGCAATACTTCTGTGACCAGGGAGCACATGCTGTTTTCTCTGGCACTCATGTATCATTCCTGGCTGAACAGAAGGAGGATAGAACTCATTTGAGCATGAAATAGGTTGCTAAGTGAAATGTTCCATGACATTCAGATATGCAGTTTACAACTTTCCTCTGGTTTTTTTCTGAGTTAGTGCCTCTGGAGACTCCTGATATTGAAGACTCAGAGAACAGAGATGATGCTGCAAACACTTCTCATGAGCCAAACACGTGATGATCCTGGTTCCCTGTGGAAATCTGATGCCACATAGGATACCTCCCTCCTGTTGTATTACACAGGTAGGAGTTAGTCCAATAGGATACAAGGGCCCTTTTTCTGCAGACCCACAGCCACACTTCTACTGCCAAAGGAGGAGATAATTCCAACCCCCAATGCAAAAGAAAAAGTGGAGAAATTGCTCTCTCTGGAGCAATTTTATCACCTAATAAGAGGAAAAATTTTACTCTGTGACACACAGGAACCTCTTTTCTTAGCAGAGACAGCTGTGAATGCTGTTTCAAATACTTAGGTGAGAACTGGGACAACGAAATAGAAAGAAAGGGAGAGAATATGGCTACAGTCAACAGTGTCCATAGTTCTCTGAGGAAAAACTAATCCACCTACACAGTCAACACAGATATTCACTCCCTGGAGGGCTTCAATCTCTGCACAGCAACAGCAAGGCAAATACAGATCAGAAACATTAGAATACCATAAATGGTGTGGGACAAGCATATGTGGATATGGTTGTGAGGAGAACTATCACTTTAAATAAAATTCTAGCGTCTTAAACAAATGTATAAATCCCTGAGTTCTTATATTTGGCCCAGATCATATTCCCTTTGCAGCTGGTGAAGTCAAATGCTTCAGAGACCTCTAACCTCCCCCTCAAATTTACAATGTCAGCGAAAAATTAGATTCTTTCTTCTGAAACCTGATCCTTAAGAGCACTGATATCAATAGTCTTAAAAATAGGCCCATCAGCTGGGGTCATCAGAGATGTGTTTGTATTGGATTTGCTAAGCCAAGAGATTTTCATACCAAATCAAGCTCCAGTGGGTTTCCCCAGGATAGGAGAGTTCATTTTGAGAACCTCGTAGGCTTTATGTACACTGCAGACAGACAACTTTTTCAGCTCTCCAACACTAACATGAACCAGAATGAGGGATATTTTCAGGCATCCTGCACTCCCACTGAAAACAACATTCAGTGTCATCCGACACAGGCATCTGAAATGTCAGCTCTTGAAAATGCTCAGTCAGCCTTGTGCCCCTCAAGCTGAAGAGGAGGCAGCCAGCAGATGTAAGATAAGGTCTGTAAAATCTAGATAGGGCAATGAAAGGGATTGCTGGATTTCCATGGATTGCTGAACTTCCCTGTACCAGAAGTAGGGGCATCAGGTGAAGTCAGCTGGTGGCCAAACACAGAGGGACAGGATATTTCAAACCAGCCATTGTTATCTACTCCAATCATCACCACCCACCCAGTGACTACTGAAGGTTTTCATTAATTCAAAGATCTGCCACACAAATGCATGGGAGCAGAACCAGGTGCAGACTCCTGATCCCACATACAACAAAGACATCAAGATTGACATGTGCCTGAACCAGGAGCACTTGAGGAATGGGGAGATGTTAAGGAGAAGCCTCAGCACATCTGCCTGTCTCATCATTCCTGTGCTTTTCAGCCTCAGACGTTATCGAGGCTGAGCCACTGCCAGGACAATGCCCTGGGCTGGCCTTTAGGTCCTGACATGTCTGTCACACAGGCAGCAGCAGGGCAGGGACATCCCCCTCGCCAAAAGGCCACGGAGAGCCTGGAGCCCAGGTGCTGCTGCTCTGCAGCCAGAACAGCCTCTGTCTGCTCAGGCAGTGCCAGACACAGCCACTGCTTGTGCCTCTGGGCAGAGCACACACCTGGCAGGGAAAAGCTCCTTGCATCCATCCCACAGGGCTTGAGCCACAGTCTCAGAAGCCCACTGAGTTCAGGTGCCAATGTATGAGCACAGCACGGCTGGGCCTGCTCACAGCTGAGCAAAGCCCACTCCTGGGCTGCTATGGACAGTGGGACACACCAGCAGGGCTTTCAGCAAAGCTGCTGAAGTTTATCAGAGATCCTGGGTTTCTTCTTCAGTGCCTGGCCCATAACCTCAGTGTTCATGCTGTCTGACAAGAATACGAGCTAATTTAGTGAGCCATGCTGTTATTGCACCTCTGTACCACAATCTGCAAAGCCAGGCAGCAATGCCTGGACCAGATGTGTGCTGCTTCTTCCCTAAGTAGAAGAGCCTTGCGGGGTGCTGCATTGTCTGCTCTCTAGCTGGGATCATGAAATCAGAATAGCTGAGATTTCAAGGCTGTTCAAAGGTCACCTAACCCAACACCCTATTTAAAGCAAGCCACATTACTTCAGGTTGTTCAGGATTTGTCCAGCCACATCCTGAACACCTCTAAACATGGAACCTCTCTGACTTGGATCACTGTCAGGATAAAAACAATTTTCCTTATATCTAATCTGAATTTCCCACATTCCAGCTTGTGTCCACTCTTTCTCACTGTATCAGATACCTGTAGATAGTAAGATCTCTGTTTAGCCTCTTCTTCATCAGATTGAATAAACACATTTCTTTTAGCTTCTCCTTACACACCATGTGCTCCAACACCCTGACCTTCTTGGTGGCCCAAAGACTACAAAACAGTCTTCAGAAACCAAATTCTTACCCACTTATTTGTGACTGTGTTATGTGCTTGGCAGTTTTACAGTGCTTTTTTTTAAACAGTTCTTTAGACCAAACACTGTTTCCTGACACTGGAAAAGTGTTTTTCATGTATCTTTTTCAACTGACAGGTTTGGTATTGACTACCCTTCCCATACAAGCTGGTTTTTGCTACTACTTAGGTCAGTCATTTGGAGATCACTTTTTTTTCATGCAGCAATTCCAGCTTAAGCCTCTTTTTGTGCAGAGATGGCTGCCCAGACAGGCTTTTAACCCATTTGTGTCATGCCCTCATGGCCATTATAGAGGGAAGACAACTCTGTCAGCAGCATGGGAGGGACATTCCTCCCCAGCACCTGGGGCCCCTCAGTGATGGTGGGTGTGTGGAGCTGGGTGATAGGACTCAGGTGTGGTTTGTGACCCCACTCGATATTGCAATCACACTGCTGTGTTTGCATTGTGACTCCATCACACTGCTGTGCCATTGTGCTGAATCAAAATCCCATGCAACATCAAACATCTTCAAGTAAGTAAATTTGGTGTTAAGCATTAAAAATCCTTCACATGTGGAATATATAAAAGGACCAAAGCTGGTCCCTGCAATAATTTCCTGGGAGGTGCTCACCTATGGATTTGTTGTGGGAGGTGGGTGAGAGTAGGTTGCTTCTCACAGCAGATAAAAAGGAATTAGGCTCTGGCATGACTTACATTTAGAGAAGAGCTAGTGACATTGCTGAATCTGTATGGGAGGCAAATCCCTCTGGAAACTTATGGCAGCAGGGAAGAGTGAGAAAGAACTAATAAGAACTTGATGAAAGCCAAGAATTCCAAAGCGCTGTATTCCTAAGAATGCCATGACAAGTGCTGATCACATCGTTCATTTTATCTGGGTTTATCTTCAACAAACCATAAAGCAGCTGAGAAAGGTCACAGCCCCTTTTTTACTGCACTCAGAGTGGCAAATCTAAATAATTTCATCCTGCTCCCAGTTCCTAATATACTACCCTGCTCCCATAAGAAGTAGGGAAGGCAGTTAAGTAAATGATCCAATTGTCCTAGCACACCTAGTTAGATAGTTATTTTTGTCTTCGAGAAAGATGTGCTCTTTCCAATTAGCCTGCAAAGAAGGATTTTCACAGTAACTCAAGATGAAATCATGGCTTGAAGTGAGAAGGTGTGAACAAGCTGCAGATTTGCAGGCGGATGGGAGCAGGCAGGGAGGAGGAGATGGACAATGCAGGTTTTTTTGTGGATCTCAATAAGAAAGGTCCAAGAAAATCTGACTTAATAAAACAGACAGTTCAATAACATAGTGCTGTGAATGATATTCTCCAGATTAGTACTCCCTCTAAAAACATGGGCCCTCCCTCCCCTGCAGCACACAGGAAAGGGGAATTGGAGGCACAAAAGGCAAAGATCACAGATTGAGATAAGGAGAATTTACTGGAAATAGCAATGAGATAAGAAAAGGAACAGTAACAGCAGAGATGCTAATGACAGAGTACAAGAAAAGATATGATTCACACAGAAATTCACAGCACAGCCCTAAGGTGGTGCAGGATGGGCACACTGAAGTTAACTGTGATGCAGATCCTTCACTTCTCCATGTACAGTGGTCTCCTGGTCAGGATTGAGACATTCTACCCCTTGATACAGACACAATTTGCCTTTCTCATAGATATTTAAGTTAAAGCTTACATTAATAACATATGCAATTCTAAAGTCCAAAGTGCAAGGACCAACTGAGTAGGTATCACCAATTCCTTGAATGCATTTGTCTTGCACAAGGCTCCAGAGACAAATGGTCTCTAATAAGAGTCGTATTTCCACCCATGTCCCCAAATCCCTGGTACAGATCTAAGATGAAATTTTCACTGAAAATTAATTGTAACTGAGGACTATGAAAATCAACAAATTCACACATCTTTGCAGCATAAATCATTTTTGTAATGTGATAAACTCAACACTATTATTCCCCTAAGCCTTATTCATGTGAAGAATAGTGTGTAAGAACACAAAAAATGCAAACATTTTTTGTGTTCTTACACAAAACAGCACATCTGGCTCTGGGAAGCAGCCAGTGAGCCAGGAGATCAAAAAAAAACCATATGGGGAAAGATATGTCCCAGGTATCCCTGTACCCATCCTATGTACATCAGTACATAGGATGGGTGGTCACATCTCCACAAGCTGCAGAAGGCCTCATCCAGCCTATAACATCCAATGTCCCAGTTTCTAATTCCATCATCTTTAGATCTCTCAAGAACTGTAAAATGTCCGTCAACATTTCCCACCTGCTCTACCCTCATTATCTGGTTTTGTGGTATATTACTCAAGTTTCTGAATTAACTTGCCAGACTGTTATTCAGTGGAGGAAAAAAATCTTCATGGAATCTTATTTCATTTACATCTTGACAAGAAGATCATTGGGAGTCCCTAATAGATGAAACAATACCTGATCAAGCTTTCTGTGATGAAATTACCATTTTAGTGAATAAGAAAAGAGCAGTGTGTGTTGATGAGTTTGACCTTAGTGAGTGTTTTATTTCTTTTGATCCTATGTTCCATCTTGTCAAATAAGAAGGAGCAGGAAAAGATGCTTCAGGCACTGGGGCAGAGACTTCCTTGCAGCCTGTGGAGAGGAGCACTGTTGACAAGATACCCACATGCTGCTCAAGGACTCAGCACTGGAGGAGGTGGAAATTTCCCGGAGGAATTGCAGCCCATGGAGAGCCCATGTTGGAGTAAGGGAGAAGTATGAAGAGGAAGAAGAAGCAGAGAGAAACTGTTATGAAATCACTTCTACTTTCCATTCCCTACCTAACTGGACTGCTTGGAGATGGAGGCAGAGGAATCAGAATGAAGAAGCAGAGTCTCAGAAGTCTTGGGGAAAACATGTTGTTTTAACTTTTGTTTCACAAACTAACTACTGTAGACAGATGAATTTGTTGAGTAAAAACCTGCAAAGCATCAAGCAGGAGCTGTCAAAGGAGAAAGATGAGTTGAAGACTGAGGTCAATAACTTTTTCAGTAGCATGAAGTCCATCTCTACAGTCACAGGAGAAGTAGAACCCTCACTTCTCTGTATTTATGAACCTTTTTTCCATCCACAAGTGAAAAGCCTTTATGCAATCCTTTCCAAAATTTGAAAACAGCAGAAAATAGCTTAAGTACAAGTTGACACTATTTCATCCTAGTTAAAAAAAATTCTGTAAAAAGTCTGAAATATAGTGGGCTCATGAGACGTCACAAAGATGGAAAATATTCAGAAAATTCACAGAACATGAAAAGGCAGGGCAATCTACGAGAACTCAAGCCCTTGAATGGCTTTGGGCCTGATGTTGTACTCACTGCAGGAAAAAATATAGATGAGGTGCTATTTCCTGAACAAGGCAGATGAAAATCAGAAAGTGGTCCTTTATTGTCAGGCTTCTAGGTTAGGAAGAAATGGAAAAACAAGTAATCTGTAATTTCTTCTTGAATCTGTTGCCATCCCAGAGGATTCCCATTACTCTAGGAGGTGAAACAAGATGCAAGATATCAAACTGACAGAGAGGATGATATACTACAAGTGTGACCTTTGAACCAGTGCACTGGAATCCATCTCATCTTCTTTAATTGACATGCGCAGAGAGCCCACGAGGGAAATTGAATTATGAGGAATCATTTTGCAGCTGCAGCTAGACACCTAAACATAGTAATAACTGTAAAAGGAGATATTGGATGGGAGCTTTCCTATGGCTATATGGCTCCCAGCTGGAAAGCTTTTAAGTTCCCACACAACTCAGGAGTCAGCAGTAAGAGACAAGTTTATCAAAAAACTGCAAATTTGTCTTGGAGTTAATTTCATGTGACATAAAGGACAGTCAAGTCTATTCTTTGTTAAGGTATTATGTATTGCATTACAAGAAGAGGGGGAAAATCTCTCCTTTCTTTCTCTCCCTTTACCCTCTTTTGTGTGCCAGAGGATGATGTTTTCTTCAGTGACAATTCTACAAACACACAATATTATTCTTCAAACAGAAATTATCACTACATGTATTTTCCAGAAAGACATTGGCAATCTCTTAAAAGAATACATGATCTCAGATGTTTCAATCATACATGCAGTGTTATAAGCACACAAATGTTCTTTAAAGAAGTGAGTTGAGAAGACTGGCCATCCTTCTTACATTGCTTCAACTTCCTGATGTTTGAGAGAAAATGTGAGTCCTCAGAATATGGTAGAGAAACACACCACATCCCAGCTCCATGGAAGAACTTTGAACTGCAGATCCTTTCTAATTCTTTGCAAAGGAAATGCAAAGCCTCCCAGGAATTCTCTATATTTCAGTGACATTTGTGTTTGTGCTTGGGAAGGCTGGAGGAGGACAGCTTGGGATCTAAATCCCATTCCTGCATTTGGTAACCACAGCCACTGTCCAAGGTTTCTAAAATAGCAGGAAATTGGTGAGTTAAAACTGCCAATAAACCTAAAAGATGAAAGATGCAAAATGCATCCTTAGGAATTCCTGCTACTGTGAGCTCCCTGAAATTTCTGCTGGACATACATCAGAGCAAACCAGCACAGCCAGATATGGAGAATGGCAAAACAATACCTTTAAAATTGAATTTCAAATCACAGCCACTCACTAATACTTCAGAAGATGGTAAAATATGTAATTAAATGTATGAATCAAGGGGAATAATCTGTTTTATCTGATCTTTTTAGTTTTGAAAGTGCCCACCAAAAAGCTAAGCAGTTGTAAATAGGTGCAGTAACACAAGCATGATATGGTCATACAGTCATGGAATCAGACTATACTAGATTATTTCTATTCTTTATTTCCAGAATATTTCAGAATAGGTTCCCTCCAAAGCTTTTGTAGTAGTAATCCTTCTAACGACTGCTGAGTCCTGAGACACACAAATCTTGTATGTCAAACAGCAATTGACAGGAGAAGAGAAGCCAACAATTCCAAGATCCAGTGTCATGCTCTGTTTGCTGAACTGCACTTCCTCCTTCCTAGATTCCTAGTCATAATATTTATAGGAGATTTATTCACATAGCTAGGAAGACCTCAAATATTTCTAAATATATCCACAAGCACGAATGAGAATCATGCACTCAGTCAAGTTTGCCAAACAATGCTTTGCCAAAAATTTTTTGACCTAAGAAAGAGGAGGAGGGAATTGAATGTGCAAACCAGAACCTATAAAAGCGCTGGTAGGACAAGCCTGTTCTGCCTCTGTGGAAGGATTAAAGGTAAGAATAGGGACAGTTGGGTGCTGGCAGAGCCCCACAGCATTCCTGCTGCCTGTGGAACTGCTTTCCTCAAAGAACTGTCTGTCTCAATAGACATGTTCCCTCTCTGTTGAAGTCACTAGCATGTTTTTGCCCTGTGACTTATTCTTGCGAGTCTGTGCAAAGATAAGAAAGAAGTTGTCACTTCTCTTTTTCAGTATTGGCCAGCTTCCAGGCTTAGAGTCAACTGGTGACACAAGAGGTAAGACTGATTTACTTACTCCATAGGAACAGACTCCAGGTTTGCTTTTTTTATGCATTGCTAAGGCCACTTCCCATAACCCTTTACATCTGTGCACGCTAAGTAGTGCAATTCTACCTGAGCTGTGCTGTCTAAAAAAGCAAATTTCCTTTCATAACTGTGTTGGATGCATTTGTTTGGTACCTGCTGGGAAATAATTGACCACTTACACAGAGAACTCTTAAAAGGAGATTGACTGTAAACAGAAATCCAGGAAAGAAAAGGTGAATGAAGAGCACATGTACAGTTAAGATTTTGTCAAATCCTCCAATTGTTTTTTTATTGAGAAGTTTTCATTTTTTATACAAGTTTAATATTAAAGGGTGAGCTTGAACAGGAAAGGGCAGAACAGTTGGAGAAACAAAACCCTGATTTCTCTAGAGGAATAAAAGGTTTGCATAAACGACTCAGACCTCTGCTTCTGCTTACTCCACATCTGTCCCCTGATGACATTCCATCTCCATAGTTGGCACAAATTACATGGGCTGAAATGGGAGAGAGAGAACGAACATAAGTGGGCTTTCATAATTTTGATAAGATGACTTCTCTTGCTATCTCTTCTGCTTTTGCTTGGTATTTCTGCTGCATCTTTGATTACCACTGAATCTGCCAATCAATCTAATTTTCTGCATAGCCTGCTAAAACACGGTGAGATCTAATGAACTGAAACTGTAAAATGGAAAAAGGGAAAAAACCTTGACCTCAATCAAACACACCTATCTTCTTTAAGATTAAAGTAAATTAGAAGATATCTAGGGTGAAAAGCAGGTAAAGCAGGAAGACTGTAATAAAAGGCAGAGGAGAACACTACACAGCCTAAGGTCTCTGCTAAAAAGAAATTTCCCCCTTCACTCAGAACTGCCTCTACTTTTCAGCGCCGTGCCTTGCTGCACGCAGTAAACCACAGCCATGTCTACGGACGCTGAGATGGCCATCTTTGGGGAGGCTGCTCCTTACCTCCGAAAGTCAGAGAAGGAGAGAATTGAGGCCCAGAACAAACCTTTTGATGCCAAGTCATCTGTCTTTGTGGTACATGCAAAGGAATCCTATGTGAAGAGCACAATCACAAGCAGGGAATCAGGCAAAGTCACTGTCAAGACTGAAGGGGGAGAGGTGGGTAAAAGGCAAAATTTATGAACAGTAGTTCATTCCCACTCTGGCTCTTAGCTGACATGCATGTACCTTCCTTCCCTATGACAGACTCTGACTGTGAAGGAAGATCAAATCTTCTCCATGAACCCTCCCAAGTATGACAAAATCGAGGACATGGCCATGATGACCCACCTCCATGAACCCGCTGTGCTGTACAACCTCAAAGAGCGTTACGCAGCCTGGATGATCTACGTAAGTGGCAGCAGCAGCTTCCTTTGGGCAGCCTGAGGAGCTGCTGGGCCAGGCTCAGGGCAAGCCAACGGGCTGTGTCCCTTCCTTGCAGACCTACTCGGGTCTCTTCTGCGTCACTGTCAACCCCTACAAGTGGCTGCCGGTGTACAACCCCGAGGTGGTGTTGGCCTACCGAGGCAAGAAGCGCCAGGAGGCCCCTCCACACATCTTCTCCATCTCTGACAACGCCTATCAGTTCATGCTGACTGGTGAGTAGATCTCATCATAAGCATCAGAGCACAACTGTCTTGCTTTGTCTTGACAAAACCTGTCATGAAAATGAAAGAGGATTATGTAGTGTGGCTAGTTTTGCTTCTGCCTTCTTCATTCCTTTCTTTCTCCATGCCATTGAGTTCCAAAGTGTTACCCATGATCAGGATTCCTTTGTCATGGGTCTTTAACATCTCTTTCTCTGCTGCTCTAAAAGTAGTCTGTGTAGCAGAAAATTAAAACTATTTACTGTATGCAGGAGAAGGAAAAGACCAAAGAGTGGAAAAGAGAAGCAGCATATGGCTCTTCAACAGTATTCAATGACCATGGCAAAGCATTATAGAATAACAGAATGTTTTGTGCCGGAAGGGATCTATAAAAATGTCATGGGCCTTCCTGATGACATTTGGTGGGAAATCTGTGAATATGTTTCAGGGAAAGAGTGCAAGTGCAAATTGCTTTGCAAGGAATTGAAGTTGAAAAAAAGACTTAGGAGTAAACAAAGAAAAAAAATGCAGGTTTTTTTCTTCTCATAACTTATATTAATTTTCAGTAGTTTTGAGTTCTTCATTTACAAAGCCAATGTGTTTCTGCCTTGTTCACAGATCGGGAGAACCAGTCCATCCTGATCACGTACGTACAGCCCCTGGCGGGTCCCTGCAGGGCTGCCCGGTGCCAGGGCACCTCCTGCCTGACCACGCACCCTCTGCTTCTCTCTTGGCTTTGGCAGCGGAGAATCCGGGGCCGGGAAGACTGTGAACACAAAGCGTGTCATCCAGTACTTTGCAACAATTGCAGCCAGCGGGGACAAGAAGAAGGAGGAGCAGACCTCAGGCAAAATGCAGGTGAGGTCCCAGGGCTAGAAACCTGCAACAACTCAATTTCTTGATGAGCTAGATCATGACAAGAAGACATCTCTTCTAGGGGACACTTGAGGATCAAATCATCAGTGCCAACCCACTGCTGGAGGCCTTTGGAAACGCCAAGACCGTGAGGAATGACAACTCCTCACGCTTTGTAAGTTGTTATTTGGAACAACTGTCAACACCAATTTGAATATTCTTGCTGTCCAGATTGGTAAAATAAGTCTCAATTGACTTTCAGGGTAAATTCATCAGAATCCATTTTGGTGCCACAGGCAAACTGGCTTCTGCTGACATTGAAACTTGTAAGACACCCTTCTGGTCTGATCCCCCTTCCCTCCTGCCTTCCCCGCTTCTTGTGCTTGACTGTGTCCCACCTTCATTGCCAGATCTGCTGGAGAAGTCCAGAGTCACTTTCCAGCTCAAGGCGGAAAGGAGCTACCACATCTTTTATCAGATCATGTCCAACAAGAAGCCAGAGCTAATTGGTAGGAAAGATCACTAACTGCTCCATGCAAAGGTCACGGAACAACTCTGAATTCCTTTCCGTGCCGATTGCATTTGACCTGGCTGGGTTTTGTCCTTCTTTTCAGAGATGTTACTGATCACCACCAACCCCTATGACTATCTGTACGTGAGTCAAGGTGAGATCACAGTTCCCAGCATTAACGACCAGGAAGAGCTGATGGCCACAGATGTAAGTGGCAGAAATTTTCTTAGGTGACGTTTCATTTCTCTGACCTTTAGCAGCTGGGGTACTCACCTTATCAACTCTTTTGTCAGAGTGCCATTGACATCCTGGGCTTCAGTGCTGATGAGAAAACAGCCATCTACAAGCTGACAGGGGCTGTCATGCACTACGGGAACCTGAAGTTCAAGCAGAAACAACGAGAGGAGCAGGCAGAGCCTGATGGCACAGAAGGTACCAGCACAACCCATGCCAGAGCATGGGAGACAGTGAACACTCACTGAGTTGAAGGCAGCATGTGAGGGTCAGAATGATTGACTCAGCCTGTGCATTTCCCCAGTGCCAGCATTGTAGAATAGCAGTGGGTCCTAGCCAGAGGACTTCTCTGGAGGAATACAAATCAGATTATTCTGAATAATGAAAATTGTAAGGTCCAGTTTCTCTCAAAGAGGGCTGCTGTTCTTACCTATCCCTATTTTATCTTTAATAATATTTTGTTTTTTGCTGGAATCGCCCTTTGATATATTTTTAAAGGAACTGTGATGTCTCCCTTAACACCTGATTGTTTTGATGTTTAGTTGCTGACAAGGCTGCCTACCTGATGGGTCTGAACTCAGCAGACCTGCTCAAGGCCCTCTGCTACCCCCGAGTTAAGGTGGGGAATGAATACGTGACCAAGGGCCAAACTGTGCAGCAGGTAACAACAACCCCCTGTTTTAAGGATAGGTTCTCTGGACTTTCTTTTTTGTCCTGCTTGTTAACTACACTCTTTCTGTTTTACATTTCAGGTATACAACTCAGTGGGTGCCCTGGCAAAGGCAGTGTTTGAGAAAATGTTCCTGTGGATGGTCGTTCGCATCAACCAACAGCTGGACACGAAGCAGCCCAGGCAGTACTTCATTGGTGTCCTGGACATTGCTGGCTTTGAGATCTTTGATGTAAGGAGCAAGGGTTTATTAGTATGGTTGTTAGAATTACATTGCTGTGTGACAAAATACTTCAGGAGGAATGCTGCTGGCTTGTTGGTGTTTTTTGGTTTTTTTTGTTTTGTTTTTTTTAATAAATTATTTGATATTTTCTAGTGCATCTAGAGCATTCTGATTCCCACAGGGTTTTAATTGGAAATAGATTTTTGTTTTGTACATATGCCAATGAAATCCCTAAGTGCAGATTTTTTGCTGAAGGCTTGGCACATGATTTGGAATCAACATTTGTGAATGTTGGATGTAGTACTGTGCTATGGACTCTCCTGTAACTAGTACAGTCTAGTTGATATCAAAGCGCAGTCTAGTTGATACCAAAGTCAACAAAGTCTGAGTTATTAAAATTATCTAAGCTTCTAGAGTCATAAATATATGGATAAAGTTCAGGTGGACAAACACTGACAGAAATTCCAAACTTCTGGATCAATTAAGACAGAGCACTTACAGATCCTCTGGTGTTCTGTACAAACAGGCAGCACTGTTCCTTATCCCTAACTTACTTAATTTACATTCATAATAATCTTGGTTTGTAATTGTGCAGTTCAACAGCCTGGAGCAGCTGTGCATCAACTTCACCAATGAGAAACTGCAACAGTTCTTCAACCACCACATGTTTGTGCTGGAGCAGGAGGAGTACAAGAAGGAGGGGATTGAATGGGAGTTCATTGACTTTGGCATGGACCTGGCTGCCTGCATTGAGCTCATTGAGAAGGTATTTCTGTAATTCACAATGTCAGGTATTTTCAGAAATGCATTGATTTTATATATATTTCTAAATGCAGCTTGGTAAATATGGTAAATATGATACTGCAGATACATCAGTTTGTATTATTTTATGATTTGCTGAGCAGAACAATCCCTGAGAGCAGTAATATTGTCCCACTCAGGAAGTTATTTAATCTCTGAATCTTTCTGCCTTTTCACCTGGTCCTCCCTCCTTCCTTGTGCTTCTCCCAGCCCATGGGCATCTTCTCCATCCTGGAAGAGGAGTGCATGTTCCCCAAGGCAACTGACACCTCTTTCAAGAACAAGCTCTATGACCAGCACCTGGGCAAGTCCAACAACTTCCAGAAGCCCAAGCCTGGCAAAGGCAAGGCTGAGGCCCACTTCTCCCTGGTGCACTATGCTGGAACAGTGGACTACAACATCTCTGGGTGGCTTGACAAGAACAAGGACCCTCTGAATGAAACTGTTGTGGGGCTGTATCAGAAGTCATCCCTGAAGACCCTGGCTTTACTCTTTGCCTCTGCTGGAGGAGAGGCAGGTCAGTTCTCTGAAATTCTTATTTCCATGTTTATTTAATGACTCTACCAGAGCCATGAATGTCAGCTATTGTTCTTTTCCATGTTACATTCTTATCATGACTGGTATATATGAAAAAACCAGTCTTTACAAGATGTAAAACCTTTTTTTTTTTTTTTTTTTTTTTGTTTTTTTT
>VZRH01000205.1:445037-490981 GCA_013397555.1 Urocynchramus pylzowi | reverse complement strand
TTATAAATAAATAATAATATTTTTAATTTTTAAGTTTTAAAAATTTAGAATTTAAGCTTTGATTTTAGGCTCTAATTTTTAACTTTTAATATTTAATTTTCCCCTTTCACACTCAGAAATATCCACAGGCTGCTGGTTTGACCATCCAAGTTTTTGCAAGAGGCCGACTGGATCCCAAGCTTTTTGGGGAGAAAGAATCCCATTAAAAGGCTGGTTGGACAACATGGGAACATGCTGGAAAAATGATGCTGGAGGGAATTGAGTCCCTCTGTCTTTTTCTCTTGTCACCCTTGGCCCTCTGCTCCTGTGTCCCTCTCATTTGTCAGGAGCTGGGGAGGATGGAGCTGATCCAAAGCCCTCGGAAGAGAAAAGGCAATAAAAGCAGAGCAATATTGATCAAATTTCAGCCTCTGCAGCAGCAAGGGCTGGGCTCCACGCATGAAAGCTCCTGCACTGCACAGAAACTCTGTACTGGCTAAAGTGTCCCCTTTTCTTTCTGATTTTTTTTCCCCCTATTTTTCTAATTAAAAAGGACTCCTCTCTTTGCCGCCTCTCATTTTACAGCAAATTAGATCTGAAATCAAAGCTGCTTTCCCTGCTTCCCTGAACTCCACTGACAGCCTACCATGGAGAAACATTTTGTTTGGGCCTAGGAGAGGGGGAAGGAGCCAAGAACAGTTGGAAATACACTGGAAATGTTCAAGAAACTCCTGTGCTGCTGCAGGACATGGCACAGGGAGAGAGCAGGGCTGGGGGTGGAGGGGGAGAAATGTCCCAGGAGTGCAGGCTGCAGTGCTGGCCTCTCAGACAAGCAGAATTTACCCTTTTCCAGGCTGGAAAATACCAGATTTATGTCTTGCTGCTCGTTATGGAATATCAGGCAGGTAAATAAAACTCTTCATGCCCAACGTCCCACTGGAAGGAGAAGAAAATGAGGATTTTGGTACAAAGAGATGGGTCTTTTAAAGGAATAGCCTCCCAGTCCTGTCTGTCCCGTCCAGCCTCAAATCTTCATTTTCTCCAGAGGAAAGGTTTGACTGACCCCAGAGGAAATGGAGCCTAGGAATTCCTGGATTTAAAAAAGAGGCCATCTCGAGGTGTGTTAGGGTGATAAAACATCACTGCATCTTTTCAGGAGCCTTGGGAAAGCTCCAGAGCTGGGAAATGGTCTTAAATCCAATGAGTTAATGGAATAAAGGGATGAAAAAGCCCTTCCCTCCCTGCCTGCAATGCTGGATGGGATGAAGGAAAATCTCCTTCAGCATGAGGGGACCATGGGGGTTCCCCTGGCCACCAGGTCACAGGGACATTTATTCCTGTACCTGCTCCATCAAGCACTCAATCCTACTGGAATTCCCTGGAGGAATTCTGCACAGGGAATAAAGCCAGCCCTGGAATGCCATGGAATGGACATTTCCATTTTCTCCTCCATTGTTTATCAACATTTGATAAGCTCCTGCTGCACCCTGCCAATCCCACAGGGCTGGAGGGAAGGGGAAGGATTTGCCTGGCTCAGGAAAAGCCAGGAGTGCCTCTGGTAATCTCCCTGGAAGGCAAACTGAGGGATGGGGGCCACCGTGGCCACCCAGCCCAGGGCTCAGCTCCACCTCCCAAAGGGAACAGCTGGGTGTGATCAAATCCCAATCAATCTCCCAATCAATCCCCTATAAAACCTGATCGAGGAAGGTTTTGGTGCTGTACTTGAGATAAGGAAGTTGGAAGGGATGGAGAACTTTCTTGCTTAGCTTCTGATTTTTGCCTCAAGGTTCCAAATCCAGTCTGGGGATTTTTATTTTTTTTTTTCCAGATGGGAGAGGCTGGAATAAGGAGTGCAGGGATAAGGGCTCCATGCACGAGCACACACACAGGAACTGCTCGTTTTTTGTGGTGGAGAGCTCTGCAAAATCAGCTTTTCCCTGAGAAGCCAAAAGCTCAGGGAGGTGCACCAGCCCAGCAGGAATTCCCACAGCCCAGCTGATCCAGGAGGATCCCATCCTGCAGGCTGGGGACACCTGGAGGGATGGAAAAGCCTCTTCCTCCACATCCCACAGCTGCTATTTGGGGTGCAGGACAGCCCAGCCCTCACCACTGCTGCAGGAGCAGGGCCTTGCTGGTTCCACTTCTTCCTCAAACCTCAAACTCTTGCAAAAGGACAAAAATCCTCCCTTTTTGCTGCTTCCCAGCCCTTGGATGTGCTGAGCTGGGCTGCAGGAGCAAGGCCTTGGTGGTGCCATTCGTTCCTCAAACTTCTGCCCTATAAAAGGATGAAAATCCTCCCTTTTTGCTGCTTCTAAGCCTTAGGATGTACTGAGCTGGATGGGTCTTGATGGTGCTGCTCCCTCCTCAAACTTCTTGCCTTGCAAAAGGAAAAAAATCGGATTTTGCTGCTTCTGAGTCCTGGGATACACTGAGCTGGACTGCAGGAGCACAGCCTTGATGGTGCTGCTCTTTCCTCAAATTTCCTGCCTTGCAAATGGACAAAAATCTTCTCATTTTGCTGCTTCCCACCCCTGGGTTCTGCTGAGCTGGGCTGCAGGAGCAAGGCCTTGATAATTCCATTCCTTCCNGTCCGGGATACACTGAGCTGGACTGCAGGAGCAGAGCCTTGATGGTGCTGCTCTTTCCTCAAATTTCCTGCCTTGCAAATGGACAAAAATCTTCTCATTTTGCTGCTTCCCACCCCTGGGTTCTGCTGAGCTGGGCTGCAGGAGCAAGGCCTTGGCAATTCCACTTCTTCCTTAAACTTCTTGCCCTATAAAAGGATGAAAATTGTTCCTTTTTGCTGCTTCCAAGCCCTGGGTTCTGCTGAGCTGGGCTCAGAAACAGGACCTTGAATATGCTGCTCCCTCCTCAAACTTCTTGCCTTGCAAAAGGAAATTTAAAAAGTTGGATTTTGCTGCTTCTGAGTCCGGGATACACTGAGCTGGACTGCAGGAGCACAGCCTTGATGGTGCTGCTCTTTCCTCAAATTTCCTGCCTTGCAAATGGACAAAAATCTTCTCATTTTGCTGCTTCCCACCCCTGGGTTCTGCTGAGCTGGGCTGCAGGAGCAAGGCCTTGGCAATTCCACTTCTTCCTTAAACTTCTTGCCCTATAAAAGGATGAAAATTGTTCCTTTTTGCTGCTTCCAAGCCCTGGGTTCTGCTGAGCTGGGCTCAGAAACAGGACCTTGAATATGCTGCTCCCTCCTCAAACTTCTTGCCTTGCAAAAGGAAATTTAAAAAGTTGGATTTTGCTGCTTCTGAGTCCGGGATACACTGAGCTGGACTGCAGGAGCACAGCCTTGATGGTGCTGCTCTTTCCTCAAATTTCCTGCCTTGCAAATGGACAAAAATCTTCTCATTTTGCTGCTTCCCACCCCTGGGTTCTGCTGAGCTGGGCTGCAGGAGCAAGGCCTTGATAATGCTGTTCCTTCCTCAAACTTCTTGCCTTGCAAAAGGAAAAAAAATCTCCTTTTGCTGCCTCTGAGCCCTGGGATGTGCTGAGCAGCCAGGCTGGGCTGCAGCACTCCCTCAGAGCCCTGCTGAACCCCTCCAACACGCCCCAATGCACCGGCAGCAGGAACAGGAACAAGAACAAACAGCCGCTTGTGCTCTCTGGGGGAAGAGGTCCCCGAATGCCTCGGCAGAAACAACCAAAAATCCAAATTACAATAAACAAAGGCGATGTGCTTGTACAAAAAATATCCCACTCGGAGCACTCCCACCACTTAATCCCATCTGTCAATAACACAGCTGCACTGCAGGGACTGTTCAGCATCTCTCTTTATTTTTCTGGCTGCGTGGAGCACACTCAGAGTGATTTTCAACCTCGCTCTCTGTGGCTGCTCCGTGTTTGCTTTGCTCTTGACCTCACCACTCGTATCTTGCTGCTGTTGCAAAGCCCATTCGTGGGCTGGAGCCCAAAAAAATGGAAACTGCCCTGCCTTCAAGGTTCTTGCCTTGCTGAAAAAGCCCTTCCTGCTTCCTGTTTGCCCTCCCGGCGGTGTTTCCAAAACAAAATTCCCGCTGCCTTTGGAAAACAAGGAGCC
This sequence comes from Urocynchramus pylzowi, assembly GCA_013397555.1. Taxonomy (NCBI): domain Eukaryota; kingdom Metazoa; phylum Chordata; class Aves; order Passeriformes; family Fringillidae; genus Urocynchramus; species Urocynchramus pylzowi. The sequence goes on along the minus strand of VZRH01000205.1, from coordinate 486,951 downwards.
ACGCTGAGCAGGAATGCAGGCTGCAGGTCAGTGGCACAGCCAGGGCAGCCCCACAGAGGGGTGTGCTTCTGGAAAAACGTTGGAGGCTGAAATTTTATTTTTATCCATTGAAAGTGAGGCTTCAGGCGTCTTTTGGGTGCAGGTGGGAGGTTGGAGCTCACCAGGTTTTGGCACCCGTCTCCTACGGGCCACTCCAGCAGGAGTGAGAGGGATGTGGTCCTTCCCCAGGGATTTTTAGGGCCAAAGGCAAAGGGAGAGCAGGTTTTCCCAAGGAATGTGCAGTAGCAGGTTCTGCCTGAAGCTCTCTGCCCCATGGTTAGAAGGTTCCTCTGCTGAGGCCGGCAGAACCAAGGGGTGGGGATTGATAATCAACTAAAAAAATCCTCCATGGATCCCAAAAGGAACCAGACCGACCCCAACAGCGAAATCTAGAGGAATTTTCAGCAGGATCAGTAATCTTGTCCACCAAGGAATTCCAAACCAGCCGTGAGAGATCTGAGTTAAACAATGAGAATCTTTCAGCTCTTTTTATCCACACTCAGCCTTCTCTGGATGGTTCTTTCTCTCCAGCCCTTCAGGGTTAACTTCAAACACTCTGGAGCATTTTCTGTTCTTCTCAGTGGGTGCTTGGCCCTTCTGTGTGTGTTTGACTCCAGCAGGGAGGGAACAGCCACAAGTCCTTGTAAAACTTGTGTGAGAGCACCAATGCCCTGCTGACGAGGCTGGGGGTAATTAAAACACCCCTGGAGTAATCCCCTGGGTTATCTACTCACCCTACAGGTTTTGTGCTCCAAAAAAAGCCCCAAATCCCTGCTGAGATGAAGAGAAATTACAGCTGGGGGAGATGAGGAATGGGAAGGAGGTGAAGCTCCCTCAGCAGCTCCCAGCACAGACCAGGCAGGCAATGAGCAGAGCTCGTGGGAAGAGAATTTCCCAAGGCTCAGGCAGCCTTTTTATTCATCCAGGATTCCTGGAGAGCCCAGACAGCTCCCTCCAACAGATGGGTTGAAGGAAACATCATGGACATTATTGCTGTCCCCATTCCTATAATTTTTCAGCAGCTGGAGCCTTGGAGTTTTTGAACTCTCTGGTTTTTTTTTTTTTTTTTTTTTTTTTTTTTTTTTTCCCACTTCTCCTTTTCCCAGTTGGGAAAAGCTGAGTTTGTTTCTGGGGCAGGAAATTTCCAACCCTGAGCTGCCTCTGGATCCCCCTCCTCGGTGCCTCAGATTTCTTAATGATCTTTTGTCACTCATTAGCTTTGTTCATTAGATGAGAATCTGGGGAGGCTTTAATTGAGTTGGCACAGAGATGTGGAGATAATGAAGGACTATCGGGGCTGCCATCTGGGCAGGAATGAGACAAGTCAGCTGAAGCTGCCTGGCCTTTGGGGTGCCTCAGAAAATGGGAATTGCAGACACCTGGGCTGTGCAAGCTGTGCATGAACTTGTTTGACAGCTTCCCTCGATGCCAGGTGAAAGTTCCCTGGATCCAGCAGAGAATCCTTGAGAAAGGCAGAGAGAAAACCTGGTTACACTTCAAACACCCAGCCAGCCCTCAATATTCTTTCTTAACCTCACGGCAGCTTATCAGGAACACTTTATTCTGCAGTTTCAGGAAGAGGTTTCTCTGGTTTATTTTCCTGGTATTGTTTTTATTTTGTCCCAACTCCAGTTTCTCTTTCCCAAGCAGGGATCCTCTGCAATTACAGCGTCACTCATCGTTTCCCATATTACCTGCATTGCATCACTGGGGCTGGCACCTGGGCTGGAAGTGAAAAATGTCATTTTAGCTTGGCTCAAATGCTTCCAGAGATGTTTCTGGGACAGGCACCAGAGAGTTACGAATGAATCTGGCCTAAAATATGGATTTGTTATGAAAAAATTAAAGCCTTGCAGCTTTTGAAGTGTTTCTCCCTGTGAACTCTGGGATAAAGGTCCCTTCCCTTCCCTTCCCTTCCCTTCCCTTCCCCTGAAATATCCTCCCTGATGACTTCACAACTTTTCCCTTCCATTTAAAAAAGTCAATTATGACCATTTCCCTTCCAACCGAGGTGTTTTATGCAGAAAAAAGAAGATTATTTTACCTCCCTGGAGCTGGGGGATGCTGATGCGTGGGGTTCCCCACTGGATTTCTGAGCACCTTTTGTCTCCTCACCAGATATTCTCATTTTTGAGCATCTCCTGAGGCCAAAGGGAACCCCCCTGGCCATTCCTGGCCCTGGAGATCCCCCCTGGCTGCTCCAGGCTCGTTCCCAGCCCCTGAGCTCAGGTGAGCCCATCCTGGAGCACCCCACACCCTCCTCAGGTACTCACTCCCATTCACACTGACTGAAAAGCAAAGCAGAGCCTCAATCCCTGTTTATTTTGAAATAATCCCTGGAAACAGACCATGATAGCAACTCCAGGAACTCCTTTCCTTTCCTTTTGGCAGTTGCAGCTCTTCTTGAAATAAACAGGTAACTTACAGGCCTCGGGGGGATCTTAAAAACCACTTGTCCCTCAATCATTTTTCCACTTCCCAGCTCCTGCCCGGCACAAAGAGCCTGCAATGTTATTTATGTTCCTGCAGACTTGGCAGGGCTCATAATGGGCCGTGTTTTTGGGGCTGGGGGGAAGGGGGGCAGAAATTTCCACTCATTTTGTATAATTATGATATAGAAAATATTTGGAGATGGTGTTTTTGGACTGCTCTGCTCGGGGCTGGCTCCTACGTGAGCCTGACACGTTTGCCCCCTGCCTGGGGGATATTTACACCCTGCTTGGTGGCTTTGGGGTGACATCATGGGGCACAGGCAAGAAGTTGCATTTTTGGGGCTGTTCTTTATCAGCTGGTTTGGTTGGAATTCCCTCTGCCACAAACAAAACAAATCATGAAAGAAAAGAAAACCCTGAACCCCCTCAGCTCATCCATGGGCAGGATTTGGTTGGGATTTTTTTTTTTTTTTTAAATTGGTTGTCCTGGTTTCTCTTTTTGGGTGTGTGGTGAAAATCACTGGGGAAAATCTGCAGGGCTACCTGGAATAGCCAAATTTCAATCAAATTTTCATCTTGCTGAGTGTGCAGCTTGCCTGGGAGCTTTTGCTGACTGCTGCTGCCTTTTCCTACATCTTGGACCATCAATGTCCTCCCAGTGGGAAACATGAGGTGTCCTGGGAGGTCCAGGATTCACCTGGCACTCAGAGGAGCTTCAAAGGGAAAAGCAAGTCCTGGGAATTGCTGAAACTCCCAAGTCACACTTTTCCAGGTGCTGGGACATCCTGAGCATCCTTCTGGAAGTCCTGCTCAGCTTCTTCCCCAGGTTATTGCTGACCCTTATTTACCTCGGGGCAGGGAGATGGGTTCCAAGCTGAGGCAGCTCCATCCAGAGACTGAAATTTCCCTCTTTTTTCCTTTTTATCCCCAAACCTCTCCCAATACCTGTTTCCCCTCCCCAGCCTAAATAATTGCTTTTCTTCTGCCTCCCAGCCACGGGGAGAAAAGCCCCACAGAACTTGAGGCGAGGCAGACAGATTTCAATTAGCAATGCCCACAAACCATCTGATTAAATCCATAAAAATAATATCTTCCCACCTCAGCAGCTCGCCATGCCCCCTAAATTAAAATAAACACTTCCAGGCTTGACTTTTTTTGTTCATTGTAATCATCCCAAATCGGTGGCTCCAGCCTCCCTCGCTGGCTTCTGTAAAAATAATTCCATTTTCCTGCTGAACCAAAGCGTCTTTATCCAGCCCTGAGTGCTCTGATTTACCCAGAGGAATTACAAACAGGATGCTTTGATCCCAGGAATTCCAACAGGATCTGCTCATCCCGGGCCCAGGAATTAGGTGTGTGGCAGTGGGGTTATAGGGAATTATGTATTATACAATTCCATATATTATATTATATATTCCCCATAATTATATATTATATATTCCCTGTGTTATCCTATATAGGGAATATCAGGGAATTTCCTGAGCTGGATGGGCCTCAGGGATCATCGAGTCCTGCACAGGACATCCCAACATTCCCACCTTAGGCAACCCAAATTCTTCCTCATCATGGCAAAAATGCTGATTTGAACAGTCACAGGGCTTCTCTGGGGGAAAAAAACCTTGGGAAAAAAGGGAAATTCCTTGTCCTGCTCTGGTGCTCCCAGGGCTGAGCATTGGTCCCTTATTTTACCATTGGGAATGGATCTGGTCCTGCTGGAATTCAGACACAGAACTGGGCTGAGCTGGGGGAAAAGGAGATTTTTGGGATGCATCTCCCCAGGTTATTTAACTTAGGGATTGGTGTAACCCCAAATGCATTGTGTAGGTGGAATAAATGGAATATTTGGGCTCTGGAGAGTTCTGGTGGGACTGGATCGAGCACCAAGGACAGCCCTGGGCAAGGGAACCACGAGGAAAAGTGTCCTGGTCACTAAAAATATCATTTTGGGTTCGATTTGAAATATTGCCACATCAATTAAAACAAAAGAGCCAGCAAAAGGGAACAGAAAAAGCACAGGGAACTGCCATTCTTTGCTGTTTTATCTCGACTTTTACTGTTTCAAAATGTATTCTCAATGTGTCAAAGGCTGGAGGAGAAAACCAGGATAAGAATTCTTTTCTTAACTATTTTGATATTTTTTTCCCCTCAAAGTTTACTCCAGGAGAAGGGAATTTAGCAAATGTTCCAACCTGAAAATGTAGAGGAATATTCTGAATTTCTTAAATATAGATGCAAATCCCTTTTTAAAAATTTATTTTCCTGCTTAACCTCTACCTTTACAAACCAGATCCTTAATCAAGAGCCAGAATTTTCCCTCAGAACAGGGAAAATTGGGATATTTCCCCTGGATATGTTGCAGTTGCCCTGTTGTTTTCACTCCAGAGCAGGAGCAGGTTGTTCTTGCCCTTTCTTTCCTGCTTTGCTGTCCCTTTATCCTGGGAATTTTGTCCAGAGCAGCCTTCCCATGAGTTTTTTTTCTGGTAGTGGGAGGATAATCCCCAGTGGACAGAATCTGCAAAAATGTTTCTTTGCAGGGTTTGGTTGTGACCAGTGATTCCTGACCCAGGCCAGGCTCTTATCACTGCCCTTGACATCCCCAACCTTTGCTGGGTGAGGGTTGGATTTAGGGAATGTTTGAAGAAATTTTCAAATCCTTCCTGGACTTGGAGCACCTCTTGCAGGCTGCTGCTTGTGCAAGGATTTAATGGGGTTTTTTTATTGTTCCTGAGATTGCTGAGCTGCAGGGGAGAGGTTGGGAAGAATCCTGTGTTAATGCTGGCCTCAGCCAGGAATAATCCCAGCGCTTTTATGGGGCTTTGCTACTGAGCAGGGCCACAGAAAAAGGACTTTTCTCCCCTTGGGCTTCCACTGTGATGCCTCAGGTTTAGCTTTTCTATTTTTCAGATTCTGTGCTGCTTTAGTCTGTGGGTCTGGGTTCATATCAGGGGATGCTGAGCTCTCTGCACAGAGCAGGGAGACAAAACAATTCCTGCTCCAGCTGGGGACAAGGACAAATGATCCAAACCTCAGGCCCAAGAGCACAACCAAGGTGGGCTGGAGAGAGAAAAACAAGCAGGATGGGACTGCCTGGGCTAAAGCTGGAATGGGACAATGAACTCCAAGGTGCAAATGGAGCAGAACTTGTAAAAGTGAGAGCCCCCGGGAGCGGCCGTGCATTTTGGGGCCATTTTGGTTCCTCTTGGATGCAGCCCTGGCTGGGCTCTGGTGCTGCCCAAGGTGGATCCATGGAGGAGATCCTTTTCATAAATCCCTGCTTTATTCTCTAACTCTGCCCAGCCTCTGCTCTAGCTCAGCCTTCCCAAGGCACCAAGTGGAAGCAGAAGGGAAGATCCCTGAGCTGTGGGCTGGGGCTCTGGAGCTTCCTGGCTGTGCCATTCCCCAATTCCCTCCGTGGGGCAATGCCTGGCTGTGCAGATGAGCAGATAAACTCCCCATTCCTCGGGAATTCTGTCCCTAATTCCCAATGCCCCGAGCAGGAGAAGGAACTGATCAGCCTCATTCATCTCCCTTTACTCACACCCTGCCAGCCCTCCCTGCTCCGGAGCACGGCGGGACCCAGCACAGTGCGATCCCATTTTTATCTCGGTTCAGGGATCTCTCCGTATTTATTTAAACCTCTGCTGCCTCCAGCTTCAGTAACGATGCTGCTGCCCTCAGCATCACGGCCCCTGCCAACAACAACAAGCTCCATTTAGTCTGCTACAGCTTCCTACAGAGAATTGTTTTCTCACTTTACTCCTGATCCTCAACCCTTTCAAAACAGGCAAAGCCTAAAAATTATCCCCAACAGACTTTTGCATTCATCCACTTTGAAACAAAGCCTTTACACATGTTTGTTCTGCAGGGTCCCACTGATTTTGCCCTTTGCAAACTTTTCTCCCATTGCTTCTCTCCAAGCCTTTTCCTTCCAGTTTTTTATCTGAATGTGAAAGGCTGGAAGGGGACAGAGACGAAAAAAAAAAATAAAAAGGACAGAAAAAATTCCAATGTATTTCTTTTATTTGATTCCCAGTTCCTTATTTATGCATCTACACACACACAGGGGCAGATGCTGTGTTCTAATCCTACAATAATTGGCTCTGGAAAAACAGGAACTAATAATAATAATAATAACAATGATAATAATAGTATTGTGAGTGGCCAGAATCAAAAGAGCTGCTGGAATGATGGGGCAATTAATCCTGAGTGTGTGGGCACCCCAGCAGTGCCAGGGAGGGGAAAAATCATCCCCTGTGCCTGCTCCTGTCTGCAGACCCCTGTCCAGTCCCAGCAGGGGCAGAAGCAGGAGCTGCCAGCAGTGCCAGCCTTTCCAGAGCCCAAATATTCCATTTATTCCACCTACACAATGCATTTGGGGTTACACCAATCCCTAAGTTAAATAACCTGGGGAGATGCATCCCAAAAATCTCCTTTTCCCCCAGCTCAGCCCAGTTCTGTGTCTGAATTCCAGCAGGACCAGATCCATTCCCAATGGTAAAATAAGGGACCAATGCTCAGCCATGGGAGCACTGGAGCAGGACAAGGAATTTCCCTTTTTTCCCAAGGTTTTTTCCCCCAAAGAAGCCCTGTGACTGTTCAAATCAGCATTTTTGCCATGATGAGGAAGAATTTGGGTTGCCTAAGGTGGGAATGTTGGGGTGTCCTGTGCAGGACTCGATGACCCCTGAGGCCCATCCAGCTCAGGATGCAGCCACGAGCAGCCTGGAGGAGACAGAGGCTGAGGTGGCTCCATGCAAGGATCTCAGCAATTCCTGTCCTGCTGTCCTGGGCTGTTCCCAGCCTGGAGCTGCCAAAAACCCCACACAACTTTTCTGTCTTTAGTTTTAGTCTTCTTTCTTCCTAAGCCTGGCTCTGCTGGGAGAAATGCAGCCTGGGAGGACTCTGGGGTGGCTTTGTGCTCTCCAACCTCCCTCTCTCCACCTATGGCAGAGGGAAAATCCCAAAAAGGCTGCTCAGCCTGCAGGTCACTGCTTTGTAGCAAGGTGTGAAGAGGAAATCCATGTCCTGTCCCACACTGGGATGTGCTGAAGGGAAAATGCTCCTTCAGGAGGACACAGCTGCTGTGGGAGCAGCTCTGGCTGAACTCCCTGCAGCTCATCTCAGGTGTCCCTCAGGTGCAGAATTCCTGAGGATTTTGGTGTCAGGTGGCTCCAGCTGCTCTGGAACACGGTGAGACCTGAGCTCCTTGTTACTTTTGGGGAAACATCCCTGCCTTGAGCGCATCAGCTCAGCCACAGGATGTGATTTCAGGGCTGGGCTGGAGCTGATCTCAGCTCCTGCTGCTGCCAGGGAAGCTCCTGCCCTGCCTGCTGCTCCAGCTGCAGCATCCCTGTGCCTCCCTAAGCTCAGCTCAGCTCAGCTCAGCTCAGTTGCTCCAGGAGCAGGGCCAGCCCAAAGCCAACCCTCTCCCCTGGGAGGCTGCAGCAGAGGAAGCTGTTTGGAATCCTCTGGACCTTAACAACGTGATCCCACGGCCATCCTCTTTCACATCCTTTTTTGGAACGCTGTTGTTATTTCTGTGCGTGGTGTTTGTGCTCTCAGAATGAGAGGCGTCCTCTCCAACCTTCTGCCTCTTTCAGACACCCTCCAAAATCTCCACATCTCACTGGAGGCACCAAAAAGCTGCTCGGGGTGGACAACTCAGGTTTTCACACCGGAGCAGCACAGTCACGATCTTGAACTGTCCCAAAATTCCAAAGAGACAAGATCAAGTACATTGAACTCACTTCTCACCAGCCTCCTTCCTTGGCTGCTGTGGGGAGGACAATTTCCCTGCTCACAGGGGAAGCAGAACTTGTGCTGTGGCTCGTTCTTAACTCCTGTAAAATGTGTCAATACCCTGATCAACACTGGAGTACCAGTTTTGGAAAATTAGATATTTAACAGGGCCTGCTCAATCAGGCAGAGTCTTGGAAAGGGGAGCTCAGACTGGAGGAGGAGTGGAAGGAGAACTCTGAGTGGAAAAGGCATTCCCAGCAGTTCCAACACCTCTTTAACCATAGGGTTTTACCATTTGAATAGAATACTCAAATATTTTATAACTGGGGGTGAGCTGTGATTTAGTTTTGATTTAGTTTTGATTTGTAGGTGCTGGAAGGAACTTTTCACTTATCTGTTGCACTTGAGGTGGTGTTATCAAATCTAAGAACCTGACATAAAAGATAATTTACAAAATCATTCCCAACTACGTTTTCCAATTGCATTTACAAGAATCCATAAGGATTGTGATGTTTCCGGATGGTTCACGTCACCAAAAGTTGTGGGGCAGAACTTTCTGGTTAAAACTTTCCCTGGTTAAAACTGAGCTGGAGCAGCTCAGAGAACTGGTATCTGCTCTTCACACATTTCTTGTTGAGAAGGTGGCTCCAGTATGAAAGTCCTTTAAAAATCCAGGCTGTAGAGCAGAAGTGAGCCCACCAGAAAAGAAAAATAATAAAGAAAGTAGCTTTGAAAGCCTGGGCAAAGGTCTGGAGGAGCCAGAGTTTTCCTTCCCTGCAGTAAAGCGTGGCTAAAACAACACAAACTCCTATGGCTTACTAATTTTTCAACCCAATATTTTCATATAATTTGTGTGCTTTATAAGCCTTGGAAAAGCCACAAGAGGCCACACATTTCTGATGTAATCGTCTTTGAATTCAACAAAGCCCATTACCATGTCAATGAGGGGGCTGGGTTCAAAGAGCACAGGGTGGTTTGCAGAGCACCCAGAGGGGATTTGCACTGCTGCTACTGAAATAATAAACTCCTCTCTCCCCACTCCCTCCCAAATTTTGGCTCCAGCTGGAGACATTTCAAGAGTTTCGTTCTAATCGCAGATAATTCTTTTTTTATTGTGTCATTTTGGGTTCTGTTGTTGGCCATAACAAATGTTGCTATGTGACTGGAGCAGCTTTAGGTGAGGTCAGTTTGAGCACAACCTCTCTGCCTTTTGGCCCTTCAGGATGTTCCATGCTTGGGGTGGAGGTTGCCTTTTGTTTCCAGGGGCTGCTTCATGGAAATGGGCTTTTTTCTCCACCAGTTTATCCCAGTTTTTCTGCTTTCTGCAAACTGTGCTGATATTTTTTTTTTTTCCCCAAGCTTTAATTAGAAGAGGTTAATCACCGATGCTTAAACTGTCAAACACTTCTGCATGGGAATATTTTCCTGCAGAAGTGCCACTGGCTTACACTGAGCTATTCATGGTGCAGAATATTTTATAGACATTCAGGTTTTGCACGTTTTGGACCTCACGTGTGCCCTTCCAGGAGCAAAGGGGAAGGCAGGAGGTGGAATTATCACACTCAAACTAGAGAAAATAAAGAAAAAAATAGCTAAAAACCCCCAAAAGTTTTGCTGCAAATGCTCACCTTGGGTACAGCCCCTTGCAAAATGCTTTGGGATGGAATAGTCAAAGATTATTTATTCCAAAACATTGCAAGTTGAAAATGGCAGCTCAGGGTGAAAGAGTTGAAGGGCTGGATGTCCAGAGTACCAAAATAAAGCCTAAAAACAAGAGCCTTGGCACTGTGAGATGTTGCTTGAATGAAGAAAACCATCTGTTGAAGTAATTTCCTATTGCTCACTGAACATCCATCGCTCTCCTCTGGATCTAATTCATGATTGTGGGGATGAGAATCCGATTTTTTGGGCAGCGATCTCACCCTGCTCCCTCTGCAAGAGCTCCAAACCCAGTGAAGCTCCAGATCTCATGGGGTTTCCAAAGTGAGGCCCTGGAGAGAGGGATAGAGTGACATCAGTGATGCCTCAGGTTCAGCTTTTCTATTATTCCCATTCTGTGCTGCTTTAGCCTGTGGGTCTGGGTTCATACCAGGGGATGCTGAGCTCTCTGCACAGAGCAGGGAGACAAAACAATTCCTGCTCCAGCTGGGGACCAAGGACAAATGATCCAAACCTCAGGCCCAAGAGCACAACCAAGGTGGGCTGGAGAGAGAAAAACAAGCAGGATGGGACTGCCTGGGCTAAAGCTGGAATGGGACAATGAACTCCAAGGTGCAAATGGAGCAGAACTTGTCAAAGTGAGAGCCCCCGGGAGCGGCCGTGCATTTTGGGGCCATTTTGGTTCCTCTTGGGTGCAGCCCTGGCTGGGCTCTGGTGCTGCCCAAGGTGGATCCATGGAGGAGATCCTTTTCATAAATCCCTGCTTTATTCTGTAACTCTGCCCAGCCTCTGCACTAGCTCAGCCTTCCCAAGGCATCACAGGGAAGGAGCTCTGTCACCGAGCTGAGGGCAGGACGGAATTGCCAAAACATCAAAGATTTAATTACCAAACACCAATGTCTGCGCTCAGAGCCCTGTGCTAGCCCAGGTGTGTGCATGGGGTGGCAGAGAGGATTTAGGAGGTTTCAGAGCTGATCCCAAACCTTTCCACAGCATCTGGAGAGCGGGAGAAACACCCCAACGATGAAATCCCACCTCACTTCATAGATGGTTGAGCAGAAGAACCAACAACCACAGAGACACAAAATTTTTGGGGGGTTTAGGGCAGGGAAGAGCATTTTCCTCTCCCTTTGAGAAGACGCCCCTGGTAGGGTTGCCAACCTTGCAGCTCACCAGAGCAGAGCCATTAAGGCTTTATTACAAACGAGTTTTATAACCCACGTTCTAATAAGTCCTGCAAGAATGTGGCTGCATGCAGTAATCATTTCATAAATATTAATACAGCATTTAGAAACGGGGCCTTAATTTAAAGTGTTACCTTTTTACTGGCAAGTGCACGGTTTAATTACAGCAGTAAAAGCAGAGATTAGTTAAGCCTTGCTGCTGTTCTAATACCTGGGAACCAGCACCAGCCCGGCTTTAATAAGCAGCTTCTGAGGAGGTGAAAGAAATTCCTCTGGCTGCAGAGGCTGAGGGGGGAAGGTTTGCTGCTGGAAAGTGGCTGTATTCTTTAACAAGGCTAGACTGTGGAATGACTTCTTCTTGCTGTCTGCATTTTTGTGTGCGTGTGTGTTCGTTCACACACGGCTGCAGGCAGGGCCAGCAGGGATTGACAGACTCCTTCAAATAAAGCACCAGGACAAGCAACCAGCACCAAAGGCTTGGATTTCTTTTCTGGAAATCAATTTTTTTTTTTCTGGAAATCCAAATTTTTTTTTTCTTACTTATTTTTTTCATATATTGATTATTTTCTCTCGATTCTGTGCTTCTGGAAACTCCTTTTTCTTGCCCTGCTGGTTTTTGTTCCCAGATAGAGCAGTGGGGAGGAGGCAGGACCCTGAATTTCCATCACTGCTCACATGGAGGGAACAACAACCTTGGTGTATCATTTTCCCAATGAATGAGATAAAAATAACCAGCCTGGAGATTGTTTGGCACATGGGCCTGGGGAAGAGACAACAGAGGCCTCAGGGGTTGCACTTTGAGCACTTTAAACCTGATTTAATCTGGAGCAGGGGAAGGTACTGCCTAAAATCCCACTGCCTAAAATCCCACTGCCTAAAATCTCACTGCCTAAAATGTCACTGCCTAAAATGTCACTGCCTAAAATCCCTCTGCCTAAAGTCCCACTGCCTAAAATCTCACTGCCTAAAATCCCACTGCCTAAAATGTCACTGCCTAAAATCCCTCTGCCTAAAATCCCACTGCCTAAAATGTCACTGCCTAAAATCCCTCTGCCTAAAATCCCTCTGCCTAAAATGTCACTGCCTAAAATCCCACTGCCTAAAATCCCACTGCCTAAAATCCTACTGCCTAAAATCCCAGCTAGCTGCAGCACCAAATTCCCTCTAAAAGCAGACCCTGCCAGCTCTGGGACGTGGTGTTTTCCCAAGGAGAGGATAATTCCAGCAGATGGGATGGGGAAGGGAAGGAGAGGCCACATCCCGGCCGTGCAGGAGCAGATTTCAGGCACAGGAAACGCTCTGAGCTCCCTCAGGAGAGTCCCGACTGTGCCAAAAGCTGAACTCACGTCCCTTTAGTCCCAGCCTGGGAAGATAAGCCGTGGTTCTGGGGACAAGTCCAGAGGGTGAGGACAGCTCTGGGAAGTGAGGCAGTTGTGGTTCCTCCTGCTCTCTGCAGCCCCCTCAATCCCGTGATTTATGACAATTCTTGTTTTGCAGGCCCAGCATCTTCCGGCCAGTGCAGACTGAAACATTTGGAGCCATTGTGGGTCACACCCTGTCTGAAACCCTGGTGGCCACAGAGCCCAGGCTGTGTCCTCCCGTGTGTCAGGGGTGAGGGTGCTTCTGGCCAGAGCTGGGATAGCAACAGCCACCTCCCGAGGGAATTGTCACCCTTGGTTTCTGGCAATAAGGGCAGACATCCCTCTTTGAATCATTTGAATGTGGGGGAAAAAGAGCAAAATGAAAGATATCAGAGAGAGAGATTGGAATCACAGAATAACCTCAGTGGGAAAGGGATCCACAGGGGTCATCCAGTCCAACTCCTGCACAGACACCCCAAAATCCCACCCTGGGCATCCCTGGGAGTGATGTCCAAACCCTCCTGGAGCTCTGGCAGCCTTGGGAATGTGTCCATTCCCTGGGGAGCCTGGGCAGTGCCCAGCACCCTCCAGGGGAAGAACCTTTCCCTAAAATCCATCCCAATCCTCTGACACAGCCATTCCCTGGGCCCTGTCCCAGTCACAGAGAGCAGAGCTGCCCCTCGGGAGCAAATCAGGGCTGGAGGCAAGTGGAAAAGTGGAATCCCAGCAGGACTGGTGCTGGATCCAGGGGGAATCCTGAGCATTCTGGATGTGGAATGGGAATCCCAGGGCTGTAACCTCTCCTGCTTTTTTGCACCTTCCTTGGCCAAGCTGAGCAGCATTCCCTGCTATTCCCAGCCACTCCCAGCTGTGACACTTGGATCGTCATTAGGGGATGTTGCCATGGCTGCTTTCACAATTAAAAACAAATCCAGTTTATGCTGCAGCCTGTGTTATAAAAATAAACAGAGCTACTTTGCATAACAGCAAAATTAGGGCCTAATTGCCAGCTGGTGTGTTAAACTATAAAAGAAAACAAACAGGGCAATAAATGGAATTATTAGAAAGATACTATGGCTTGGGGAGATATTACACCATGAGGGCTTATTTGGAGGATCACAGAGCAAACCCAGCCCGAGCAGAGCAAAGCAAGGCCCTTGTCACTCCTCTTCCTCAAATCCCTGGGGATCAAACAATCCATCATCTTCCTCTTTCCACTTGGGATCATCAGGGCATCCTCACAGGCAGAAACCAGTTTTTAGTGTAAAGAGATGCAGCAAATGGAATCCCATGGAAAGGCTCAGAGACAGAAAAGGAATATTTGTGTGTCTCTACTCATTTCTGGAAGAGGAATTGGGGTTGGGAATGGCACCGGTCACAGAGTATTCCTGGAAATTTTACCTTATGCTAAAACATGATCCATCATTAAAGCTGATTTAAATTTTCAGCATTTCTGCCTTAGTTTCCTGCTGGTGCTGTTTGGTTTTGGGTGAACAGTTGGAATTACACGGACTAGTCAGAATGGATCTTCCAAACACGATGCTGGCAACCCAGGGAATGGTGCTGAGCATCACCTCCAGGAGCTCCTGAGTTATTTCCCTCCATGAACAGACACAGGACACACTGGAGACACCCTGGGACAGCCTCTGCTGTCATTCTTCCCTTTTCCCCCCTTCACAAGGAGCTTTCCTGAGCATTTCTATCAGAAGAAAAGGCTGTCCTGTCAGGCAGCCCTTAAAAATGAAATTACTCGGGGCAATAACAAATTCAGGGCAGGATCTGTTGAAAACAAGGCATAAAGCACCTGTTGAAAGGGAGCAGGGAGGATAAAAGTTCATGGGGCACAGGTGTGCCCACAGCTGTCCCCAGCACAGCTCTCTGGTGATGTAGTTTTGCTTGCAAATGCTGTGATAAGAGCAGGGCAAGGAAAAGAAGAGGAGACAGAAGAGGGAAAATCCAACCCAACAGCAAGCCAGTAGGTTAGAAATGCTGAATCTTCAGCAATTTGCCATCCTTCCCATGGCTCCACATTGGATTTGACAAGATTTATCCCTGTTCCATGTGTAATTCAAGTGAGAAATGTGAATTGGAGCAAGCAACGCTCCAAAGGCCCTTGGGAGCCTCGAGAGAGTGGGCAAACCTGAGGGAAGGGCATTTGTTGTACTGGAGAGGATTTCCAGCTCTGCTGGAGCTGGATTTTGGAGATAATTGAGGATTGCATTGCCAGGAATTGTCTTGCCAGGACCTGTGTGAGCTCAGGCGCCTCTGGAACACCTGGGTTGCATTAATGCTGATCGTGGGACTTCCCCCGGTGACACCACACAGCAGGGCAGCTCCAGGATGTGGCTTTGCCATTTCCTGGAGTCTCCTCACCAATTAGGGCAGCAATTGGATGGGGAGATTCCAGCCAAAGGGATTGAGAGGAAATCACAGGTATTTGTGGCAGTGAATCCCTCATTTGAGGGTCCGGGGGGGGTTGCTCAGCCTCTTCACTCACAGGATGTTATGCAATTTTGCAGCAGCTTCCAAAATTGGAAAATTCCAAATCCCTTCCAAATGTGGGTCAAATGTTGTGCCAGTGGCACCAGTAAGAGTTGGGTCTTTGCTGCATGTGACCCACAGGGTTTGGCCACGGAGTGTCCTTAACCAACAGATCTTCCCAGAGTTGGTTAAACAGATTTTGAACAAGGTGTTCCCTTTGCTTAGAGCTGCATCCCTCTGCCTGCACACGATCTAATCCTGGGTTTGGGTCCTCCAGGCAGCCCAGTTTTCCTGTGGATCAATCCTATTCCTGCTGAGCCTTTGGAGAGCTGTTTTCCTGAGCATTCCCACATTTGTACTGGGCATTTCCTTCAGGGACATGTTGCCATTCACATTTGTTTTCTGTTCTCTTTGGCTGCCTCTCGTTGCTCTCCTCCAGCAGTTCTGGCAGGAGTGGGGAACTAATGACTTCAGAAGGTCCTATTTCATGTAAAGTTTATCTCCTCCTGACTGACAGCTCCGTGGATCCTTTCCAAAAGCTTCAGGTTGGTTTTCCTGATGTCCTCTTATGTCAGACATAAGATTTATTCTCCTGCCAATACCCAGAAGGTTTGAATCACAGAATGTGCCTGTCATGCTCTGCCTCTCCACCAGCTCTGAAGGGCATGTGGGGTATTAAATGGACACTTTCTTCCTTGGGGAAAAGAAAAGACACTTTATTTTAACAAGTTTGCTCCATCCGTGAGAGGGGAGCGAGAGAAACAGAGGTGAAAGAAAGCTGTGAGAAAAACGTGAGCAAAATTAAGGGCAAAGAAAATGAATGAAGGATTAATAAAAGTGAATGAAAAGAGGTAAAATGAAGAGAGATACAAAAAGAGATCTTGGACAGTCTCATGCAAGAAGTGCAGACATCAAACCCTGCTGGTGAGAAGTGATTTAGAGAAGGATAGGGAAGCTCAGGGAGGAACGGGGAGACTGGAGAGGACCTCAAAAAAGTTCCATGTGAAATGGAATCTTTGTGCCTGTGGTGATCCTGCTGCTGATTCCGGCTGCTGGGCTCAGGTGGGGCCTTCTTGGAGTAGATTTTGGGAATAAACGCTTCCCTGTGAGGGTGGAGAGGCCCTGGCACAGATTCCCAGAGAGTTTGTGGAATGCCCATCCCTGAAAGTGTCCACGACACTTGGATGGAGCTTGGATCAATCTGGGACAGTGGAAGGTGTGGAATGAAAGGAGCTTTAAGATCCCTTCCCACCCAGCCCATTCCATGATTCCATGAAACACAGGGAATTACTGAAGGCTCCCCGTGCTCCCTCCCCTGTGGATGCAGAAGAAACCCAGAAAACTCTGCAGTTCCTCCAGCCCCCCTTGGAAGGGTCACACAATAAAACAAGATAAAGGCAGGAGCCAAGGCAAACACAACGGGCCCACTCTCAACATTTATTCCTAGATATTTTTTTAGAAAAGGAAAATACAGACTAAGCACATAAATGGACAAGACTTACTTAGCTCAGTCATTTTTTTCCCTCCCATGCACCACTTTGGAAAATAAATAGTTTTAAAAAATATGGAGGTTTTTTTCTCTTTGCAATCCAAGGCCTGTACATACACTCACAGCAAACCTCTAAGAGCTACATTTTTTCCTTTTTTTTTTCCTGCTGTAATTATGGTCTCATTAAGATTCCAATAAAA
This sequence comes from Urocynchramus pylzowi, assembly GCA_013397555.1. NCBI lineage: Eukaryota > Metazoa > Chordata > Aves > Passeriformes > Fringillidae > Urocynchramus > Urocynchramus pylzowi. The sequence goes on along the minus strand of VZRH01000205.1, from coordinate 470,367 downwards.
AATAGTCAAGAAAACCATTTTTTTCTCTTTTAAAATTTTTTTTTTCAGAGAAAACAGAAGTGCCCACAGTGTCTCTCTCTACATGTTATGCTTTTAAAATATTTGCATTTGAAATTCCTCACTGCAAATAATTCCAAGCCAAATGTAAATATAACACTTAGATTACTCCCAGAAGAACATTCTTTTGACCATTAATCCCTCCAATTCGGAATCAAATTTTTTCCCTCTCTCGCCTCTTTTTTTTTTCAATATTTTTCCCCCCAGGACTGTAATTCCACTGTATTGACTGGATCCTGTGATTTGACAGGCTATGTGTGCTAGGGATAATATCCATATTTTAGAACCTGCTGGAGATCCCTTGGTCTCCTCTGCTTGATTTTTGTCAGGCTCTTGCTGCTCTCACAGAACCCATGGGGACAGAGGTCCCAGAACACTGGGATGAGATTCATGGCAGGATGGGGAGTGGATTATGGAGCTTTGCTGGAGAAACAAGGTGTGACAAGCTCAGCTCCAGCATGGAAGCAGAGCTCAACACAGAGCTGGAATAGGAACATCACTCCTACTTCCCACCTGCATTTCCTTGGGACACAGAAAAGTCAGGAGAAACCATCCCAACCCTCTAAGGCCAAGCTCCTATGGAACACAGGCCTAAGGATTCCACCCAAGAGCTTCTGCTTGAGGAAATCTTCTAAAACCAGAGCAAATCCTGCAGGAGGGGCAGCACAGGTTGGAGCTTCCCAGAGGATTTTAAGGAGGAAGGACTCTAAACTAAAAGAGGATGGGTTTAGGTTGGATACTGGGAAGGAATTGTTCCCTCTGAGGGTGGGGAGGGGCTGGGATGGAATTCCTAGAGAAGCTGTGGCTGTCTCTGGATCCCTGGAAGTGTCCAAGGCCAGGCTGGAGCAAACTGGGATGGTGGAAAGTGTCCCTGTGGAACTGGATGGGCTTTAAGGTCCCTTCCAATCCAATCCAATCCAATCCAATCCAATCCAATCCAATCCAATCCAATCCAATCCAATCCAATCCAATCCAATCCAATCCAATCCAATCCAATCCAATCCAATCCAATCCAATCCAATCCAATCCAATCCAATCCAATCCAATCCAATCCAATCCAATCCAATCCAATCCAATCCAATCCAATCCAATCCAATCCAATCCAATCCAATCCAATCCAATCCAATCCAATCCAATCCAATCCAATCCAATCCAATCCAATCCAATCCAATCCAATCCAATCCAATCCAATCCAATCCAATCCAATCCAATCCAATCCAATCCAATCCAATCCAATCCAATCCAATCCAATCCAATCCAATCCAATCCAATCCAATCCAATCCAATCCAATCCAATCCAATCCAATCCAATCCAATCCAATCCAATCCAATCCAATCCAATCCAATCCAATCCAATCCAATCCAATCCAATCCAATCCAATCCAATCCAATCCAATCCAATCCAATCCAATCCAATCCAATCCAATCCAATCCAATCCAATCCAATCCAATCCAATCCAATCCAATCCAATCCAATCCAATCCAATCCAATCCAATCCAATCCATGATTCCATGATTCTGTGGTCCCAATTTGTGCCTACATTACTCCTCCTGCCCTTCCCAAATGAGTGTGCCATGGGAGATCCCACGAGGTGTCTCGGCAAACCAGGACACGCTGTCCCACCCCGTGGCGGTGACACCGAGGGAGGAGCGCGGTGGAATTTCACTCTGGGCCTACCACCTCAGCCCAGCAGTGCAAGGCCTGATCCAGAAACTTCTCCACGCTGTGTTTCCTGGGATTTGTGCGTGGCCACGGCCGTGTCCAGCAGAGGATTCTGGAATGTTTGAGCAGCAGCTGGATGGCGGAGCCGGCGGCCAGGCTGCCATGGACAATGCACTTCTATGCGCTCCAGCTCCCCCGGCCCAGCCCCCTCCCCTCAGGAAGATGGTTTATGAACTGTGTACAAATGTTTTCATTCAATGGCAGGAATGTTGTTTTCCTAAAATCGGGAATTAGGACTGGGGCTCATTGCAGGAATTAAGGTGTTAAGCCTCAGGAATTCAGCGGCAAAGACAGGCAGCATCCAAGGGATGGAAACGCCAACCGGCAGGAATCTGGGTGCGGAGACTCTGCAATGTTAATTGGAGCTTTTTTTTTTTTTCCAAGATAGGTTTGTCCTGGTGAGTGGAAGGCGTTTTGTGCACTCTCTGTTGAAGCAGCACTTGGAAAAAGGCCCTGAGGGACTTCTTTCCAGTCCTTGTGTTCATTGGAAGCGCTTGGGTTGGAGCATCCTGCTTTGCCCATGGATTTTTCCCTGGTGGGAAGGCAGCGTGGTGGTGTTGGCACCCGGCTGCCTCCCACCTCTGCGCCCGGGGTGGAATGCAGGGAGCACAGACGGATCATCCCAGGAATGCAGTGGGTGTTTCCTTGGGNCCCGCCAAAACCTAAACAAAAAACCAAACAAAAAAAAACCAACCCAAAAAAACCCCCAAAAAACCAAAACCCCCCACAAACCAAAAAAGATACAAAGCCGTGAAGTGAAGGGGAAATTAATTTGTAAGACAATGGAGCAGATTGCTTTGGCCTGGGGCAGCTTTCTCCAACTCTCCTGCCTTGCCCTTGGCTGATGGGAATCTCCCAATCTCCCTCCTGACAAACCTGCAGCTCCCACCCTGCTCCTGATCGGGGATCCCAGAGGGATCCCTTCGGTACCTGCTATTCCAGACTGACACAACTCAGTCCTGGCTCACTCAGAGCTTCCTCTGCCAGGGATTTCCCAATGTCCAAATTTCCAAAATTGGGATTTTAATGGCTCCATCTGTGCTGCATCTTGCATGAAACACATACAAATAGATCAACATCTCATACAAACAGATAAATATATCATACAAATAGACAAACATCACCTACAAATAGATAAACATCTCTAAAAGGCGTTTTTCTGCTGTGTCTGCTCCTCTCTCAGGTCTCCACTGTACCACAAACTCTTCATTAACACAAACTCCACTTTCTCAATTATCAGCCAAGATCCGGAGCACAATTTAAATCCATTTGCAAATGCATCAAAGCTAAATCAGAGCAGCATTTCTCGGAACTCCTGCTCAGGATTTTGGGCTGATTTTAGATCTTCTTTTTTGTTTTCTTGTGTCTGCAAAGGAAACATTAGCCTCAGTCCTTGACCCAGTGAAGATACAATCACAGGAGACTCCCTGAACTGGAGAGAAATCAAAGCCACTGGATTGGCCTTTATTTGGAGACAGTAATTCCTGCCTGGCATTTCAGATACGATTGCAACATTTGCCACAAAAGCTTCTTGGGAATGATAAACTTAATTTTCCTCACCACTAGAAAATGTATTAATTTATTGTCAGCAGGAGAGATTACCCCTGTACATGGAGTCCAAAACACCCTTTCCAGATTTAACTTCTCATTCCCAAGGAAGGTTTTTCCCACCCGGCCATCCCTGGGCTTCCTGCCCCATTATCCCTTCTCCTGTACTTTGGGTATTTTTTTTTCTGGGTCTTTGGGTATTTTTTTCTGGGTCCCTGCAGCTACCCTGAGATGGAATTTAAGGGTGTCACGGATAAATTTGCTCTATGGATTTTGTCAAGAGATCTGCAAAGGGGGAGAGAATGGAAGAAAGAAAAGCAGAACTGAAGGCAGGCACCAAGAAGAAATGTCGTGAGCAGCAGAATTCCCATAGTGTGAAGAATAATTTGAAAGCAGAGATGGCAGAAATGGCTCAGAATGAAGTGCAAGGCCAGCTGTGGGACAGCCTTACCCTATGTCATGTCTGAGGACCTTATGTCTCCATCCAGTGACACTGAGCACAGCACGGAGCTTGCAGCACATTCCAGATCCCAGGAAAGATCCCAGGAAAGCTGCTGGGTGTGGTGGAAATGCCCCAAACTGGGTGGGTGAGCCCTGTGCTGGAGCCAGGGCACCAGGCTGGTCCCTGGAGGTTCCATCAGGATCTGCTGCTGGCTGGGGGTGTCTGGCTCTGGGTGTCACCAGTGGAACAAGGACAAACCCCACATCCTTGTCACCACTGTGCTGGGACAACTCTGTCCTTGGAAACCCTCCTGCATTTCTGTCCTGCCACGCAGGGAATATCTCTGCCAAAATTCTCCTTTCAGAGGCATTTGGAAGCCGTGAGGTGTGGCAGGAGGGCAGGGGGAGCCCTGTACCCCCTGACAGCTCAGCCCTGTCCGGGCACAGGAACCCTTTAGGCAGGTGGAGGATTGGGAAGTGTGGAGCTGATATTTGATGGGCACAGAGCTGGAAAGCCGAGCAGTCAGTGAGAACTTCCACAGCATTGGAACTTCTCTCCCCTTTCCTCTGCACCTTCAGCAGCGAGGAGAAGGCCATGACATTGTCAGGCTTCTCCAGGCAGAAAACTGGGAGACAGATTCCTGGTTTTATCCTCCCCCCAAGGCAAGGCTGGTGGACAGGAGGAGGCTCCTCGCTGGGGGAGCAGGGACTGTAAATCCAGTCTGTTTCCAGAGTTTACTCAACAGTGCAAACAAAAATAAACGGGTGTCAGCTCGCCTGCTTAAAGAGGCCATGAAAGGTGACACTGTGTCACTAATCCCTTGTTGCCATTCATTAAATACATCCTCTGGGCTGTTAATCTTCACACCTTCCTTTGGGGGCCACCAGGCAACAAGCTGGGAGGTCTTGACCATGGCAGAGGATGGCCGGAGATGCCGAAGGTCAGCCCGAATAAGCAAAACCAAGAACATTGGAATGGTAATAAGATCATGTGTGAAGAATGCACGTTAAATATGATCAAATTGGCCAGGGTAGATGGAGAAGGAGCAGCCCAGCTAAGAGGATATTCCAGAATGCCCAGAGAGGATATTCCAGAATGCAAAGAGAAACTGGATAAATCCAGATTCTCACTGATTCCCAAATGGGACAGAACACAGCCTGGACCAAGCTGGGCATGGCAGCGAAGGTGGGGAAAGTATTGTGGCTAACCATGTCCACAGTGAGAGTGTCTCTGCAACATAAAACATCCAAAAGAAAGGAATAAATGTGGATTGGTTTCCCACAGAAAGCAGAGCAGCTGGAGGAGGGATCCCAGCCAGCTCTGCATCCACAGATCAGTGGCTGTCCCTGGACAAGGGTGACCACAGGACCCTCACTGTCCTTCAAGGGCAGGACAAGGCACTCCTCACCTTGCCTAAGCTTCCATGTGGGTCAGAATTGTATCTTGCACCCTGAATTTTCCACAGGAGATCTGCTGGCTGATCTTGCACTGAGCCAGAAGAGCAGCAGAGCCATCACATCCCACAGGAAAACAAGGAAAGGCTGGCCTGGGATGGGGTGAGTGGGTGGAACCCCACAGGCTGGGCAGTGCTGACCTCCAGGGCTCAGGCAGGCTTAGGAGAGGTTTTGGGCACAGACACTGCACAGACTGCTCCTGATTTACCAGTTCAGCAGGCTGACACCTTTGGGCTGCTCCCTGGTGCTGTGTGTGCTCCCTGTGCTGCTCCATCCCTCCCCAGGCTGCTCATCCAAGCAAACACGCTGGAGATGTTCCCTGGGCTCTGGGCAAAGACAACAAACAAACACAAAGTGGGATTTGGGAGCCGGGCTGTGCTGACCTGCCCGTGCTCAGGAATGTGACAGCTCAAGATAAACCCAAGCAGCAAGGGTTTGGTGTTGGTTTTTTTTTTTTTTTTTTGCTATTTCCATATTGTACCATGACACTTTATTCTGTTTTATGACACAGGATGCATCTCTGGCTGATATACTGGAGGCCAGGCTGCTTAAATGCTGTCAGCCTGCATTACCTTACATCTTCAATGAATACTGGCCAAGTGAGACATGGGATGAATAACTCAAGTGGCAAAATAATGTCAAATCCCACAGCTTGTCTTCTACAAGCTGCCAGTCATTTATTATTAATAATTAGATCCAAATATCTTATTCAGGTGCAACAATATGCTTTGTGAGCAAGGAAAGTGGAGACAACTGGTCTTTGCTCTTTGCAGGACTGTTTTGCTTACAAATCAGAAGTCTGTGTCTTTTTAAGGATAATTCTGCAGAATTGCCCATGAAATCTTGGAGTGCTCAGATGGTTCTTCCTGGGAAAGAAATGCTGAAATCCACAAGTGAAATACAAGTTATGGATGAGCTTGTAGAGATTTGCAGCTGATCAGCCCTGTCCTCCCTCCTGAGCTACGCCAAACAGAGCTGATCCTGCACAGGAAGGAGGGGAATATTTGGGACTACAAAGCTTCTCCCTCCAGCAGATAAATTTAGCAGTGTTTGCACCAAGGTTCAAAGCGCTGACACAAAACTGCAAGGCAGGGATTCAGCTCAAATTCTTTCCAGTGTTGTATCACCACATAATTCTCCACAGGTGCTGTTGTTGGTGGTGTTTCATGGTAAATAATCCAAGCAAGTGGATGTTTTGTTACAACAATCTCTCGCTGGCACACAGATCCACTGGTTTGTCCCTGGCTTTTTATGCTGAAGTTACAGTGCCCTTGCCTGGAAATGAGGTTTCAGCACAAAATAGACAAAAAACTAAGAACGACACCTGGCAAGGAAGAAATCATCCAGCCTGTCTCATCAGCCAACAGTCTGGGTGTTATCCCATTTTTCCTTGGATACACTGAGGTGTCAGGGTGACTTTGCTGGGTGAGAGACAGATGAACAGCTACTGACTCCCTGCCCCTGGGTGTCCTGGGGAATTCTTCTCCTCTGGAAGAGCTGCCACAGTATCCTTGAGCTAAAAGGAAATCTCTCATTTGGCTCAAAATGATGACAGCCCCCAAAACCAGCCCAGAGGAAAAACACCCCGTTTTTGTCACATGAAACAGGCAGGAAATAAGATATTTAGAAGAATTAGCTGGCAGAGATCAAGCTGCACAAGGGAGAGGTGGAGAGAGGCCACTGCAGCGGGTGGTGGCTCAGTGACCCTGTGGTGAGAGATGGGGAATTTTCCTGCAGGATCCTGCATCATTCCAACGTGGCAATGACCCCTTCCTCGGAGCATGGGGCAGAGATGGGATCCAGACCCCAGACACAGGAGCAGCTCTGCCACAGGGCCATGGAACTCCTGGGATTTGCACAGCAGGACGTGTTGGTACATGTGCTTTGCCACCAAAATGTTTCTGTGTTCATTTTAACAACAAAAAAAAAAACCCCAAACAAACCCCAAACCCACAATTCTGTTGCATAGGGCCCTATTTACTGTTTATCTTTGCTGAGAACATATGGTTCCACTTTCTTGGGCTGTTGGTCTCCAGGGTTAATGACATCTGACCAGATGGCCCAAAGCAAAGAGTGATGGGACCAACGTGCAGGACAATTAATCTGGATGGAGGAAAAAAGCAAAATAAAACAAGAAATCCCAAAATGCCCCCCCCTTCACCCATAAAATGTCAGATCCTTAGGCTGCCATCTAGACAGATGTTGTTACCATCTGGGAAGATGTTAAGTGGAGCCTTTCTGTTCCCCTTTTTCCATTGAAATGCCCCAAATGTAAATAGTAGACACAAAAACATTTATAAATGATGCTGTCTTTTTTCCCCCCGCAGAGGCCGTGGTTGTCTCCACGGCACTTCCAGCTCGGCTTTTAAAGGTTTTTCCAGTGACACACTCCCAACGTGTCCAGTGACAAATGATGTAACGTGTTGCTGGCCCAGGGGGGCTGTGCAGGGGAGCCCTGGCTTTCATTACATTTTGCACGCGAACGTTTTCTCTCTCACAAACCCCGCAGCACCACCACACCTCGCGCAGCCCGGGGTGCCAGGGCACCACCAAAATGCCCCCCAAAAAAATCACCCACTCCCTCTGAGCTCACCCTGGACTTTTGTGGGATGGGTACCCCTGGGAGATATTCCACGCTGGAAACCCTGAGGGAATCTGGGCACAGCCTCCAGCACCCAGCTCCTTAAAGCTGCCCCTGGATTTCCAGAAACCAGGAGGAACAAACTGGGCTCAAACACCAGCTCTGGCTCTGGAAAACACAGCCTCCACCCTGGCAATGCTGGGATGGTTTGGATCTTTGTCTGGGGCTTGTTTTTCTGAGAGGAACAAGTTCCAGTGGTGTCACTGAAAGGAAAGGTTTCCTTTGAGTCCCCGGCTGTAGCTTTATGCCCGTGACACCGAGGGCAGATAGAGTTTTGCTGAAAGAAGAGTGCTTTTTGGAGCATTGCTTATTTGGTTTGGGGCACTAATATAAACTGTGCTGGCAAATCCTTTCTCCTGTAGGCAAAGGTTAAGTAGTCCATTGATTTAATTGGCTTAAAGTTAAGTAGGTGTCTACAAGATTAGAGCCCGAGAGCAGCCCTTCATTTCAAGCTGGCTTCCTTCTTCCTCTGACATCACAAAAAATCTTCAGGGAGCTTTTTTTTTCCCCCCAGCTTTGAAACTTCAACGTTATCTTTCGTCAGCATCTCAGAAGTTGGCAGAAAGATGCAAAGCCGAGGTTTTATGATATTTTCATCTCCCTCTGGCTTCGTTGCTCGTGCAGCTTCACAAGCAGCAGAAGACACATTTGTCCTGCACCATGACCACATCTGAGGGAGCTCAAGGAGCAGCTCAGCTTTTTAGACTCAGCTTGGTATTTTAAATGCTGGATTCAAAGTTTTCAACCCATTTTTGTACTGTTTGTCCAGGTTTTATAGGCTGGCTACAGAGAGAATTCCAGGGAAATTGTGATACAAAACGGGCAGAGTGTCACAGGCTCCTCAAGATCCTTCTCCCTGGAGGAGCAGCCACCATCCCATGATTTCCACGAGGAAACACAGAAGGTTTGAGTAACCTTTTTCTGTAAAGAGCCTCTCAGCCCAGTGACTCCTCCACATACTCATCACCCACCCACCCAAATCAGTATTTTGAGAGTGGGAGCACCAGTGGGTGTCTGGAGCTTCATTGCTGGAAAGCACAAAAGGTTGAAGCAGAAATCAGAGTCCAAAAGATGAGGGAAAATTACTTTAAAGGGTCTTCTGTGTAATTTTTACCTATTTGAGTCTGTGCTTCATCTCTGTCAAAAACCTCCTGAATCAAAACCCTCCCAGCACCATCTCCAAATGCAGGGAACCAGTAATTGGAAGACATCTGCTTCAAGTTGGAAGGAAATGATTTTACAAAAACCCTCTCCTTTCTATTTTTGGTAATTTCTTAATACTCCAGAAGCCTGTTGGATTATAAATGTTTATTACAGATGTTTGCAATGCATACCTGGCTCCCTGGAGCACATTTAATATTCATATATTAGATTATACGATTAAGTCTTTATTGGAGACATCTTCTAGCACAATTTTCCATTGCAGGATGTTTGGAAGAACAACTGAACATGAATTTAGGGCTTCAAAGATCCCTCCTGGTTATTCATTGTCCTGTTTAGGATGGAAATATTGGATGAAGAAACAGGTGGGAATCTCCTTCTTCCCTCCACAGGCAGCACCACTCTCTCCAAAGGGAGTTCCAAGGACACTTCAAGGGGGTAAGAACATCTCCATCCAAGATTCCCACTGAAATCAGGGCACTTTAATTCATCCTCTTGTGCTTTAAGCTCTTCAGAATGGGAACAGAGTTTTCCTTCTGTTCCCACAACCCCCACCAAAAGGAAATTCTGGGTTTGTCTTTCTCTTAAACACTTTCAGTAAATGTAATAAATGAAAAAAAAATAAAATGGAGAGGCCTGGGGGAAAACATAGATTAGGTTTTGACAGATATTGAGATGTTAAAGATGCAGATAAATGCAGCTTGGTTTTGGGATCTCAAATGGGTTGAGCTGGTTTGGGGCTGGTATTAGGATCTTAAATGGGTTGGGTTGGGTTTGGTATTGGGATCTGAAATGGGTTGGGTTAGGGTTGGTATTGGGATCTCAAATGTGTTGGGCTGGTTGGGGGTTGGTATTGGAATCTCACATGGGTTGGGTTGGGGTTGGTATTGGGATCTGAAATGGGTTGGGCTGGTTTGGGGTTGGTATTGGGATCTCAGATGGGTTGGGTTGGGGGTTGGTATTGGGATCTGAAATGGGTTGGGCTGGTTTGGGGTTGGTATTGGGATCTGAAATGGGTTGGGCTGGTTTGGGGTTGGTATTGGGATCTCAGATGGGTTGGGTTGGGGTTGGTATTGGAATCTCAAATGGGTTGGGTTGGAAGGGACCAAACTCCAGTTCCAAAGCTCTGCCATGGGCAGTAACACCTTCCAGGAGCTCCATCCCAGCTGATGGTTGGACTTTCTGATCCTGAAGGCCTTTTCCTGCCTGGAGGACCCCAGGTGCAGATGTGTGGTGCTGTGAGGTGCAGGATGTGCTCGGGGTGCATTCCTCATTCCCATTTGGCAAACCCTGGGACTGGCAGTGCCTCCAGTCACGTACGGTGGGATTTCACTGCCAAAAAGAACGGGAGCTCTGACTGAAACCTGCAGATCCCTTGATGGAGAAATTACCCATTAAACAAGATAAGAGCAGAGCAATCCCTGCTGGAATGAGAGCTGGATGTTTGTGTAAACACTCGGATCTGAGCTGGGAACATCTGTGGGTCCTGCTGCTGGGAACATCTGTGGGATGGACAATCCACTTTCCCCTTTCAGCTGGCTGGGCTGTGGGATGGACATTCCACTTTCCCCTTTCAGCTGGCACTTGGAAGGGCTCTGCTAATTGCTTATCTCCTTCTCTTATCTGATCACCTCCCCCAGCCACGCTCTGCCTCTCCTTGTTGTTAAAGGGGTTTTCAACTGTGCAAAGCCCTGACAGAGACAGGTTCAAAAACCCAGAATAAACACCCCCGGGGGTTGTCTTTTCCCTGTTTCCTCAGCTGATTATCTGAGAACAATCAGACTGCACCGTGCTTTCTTTGGATCTGGCCGTGCCCTTACGGAGTTCCAGGAGAATGCAAAATGAGCATGCATCGTGTTGGAGCAGGCAGAGGCTGCTCGGGGTGGCTGAGGAGCTGAGCTCTGGATTTCCCCCTCCTTCCCAGGCAAGGGGTCATAAATCCATCATTTCATAATTTATGTACATTTGACCACATGGATCTCCTTGAAAAAGCCATGGAAACATGGAATGTTTGGGTGGCAAGGGACCTTAAAACCCATCCGGTGCCATGGGCAGGGACACCTTCCACTATCCCAGGTTGCTCCAAGCTGGCCTTGGACATTTTGACACTCTGGGCAGCCTGGTTCCATTTTGTTCCCTTTGTGAAATGAGAAAATTTTTGCATCTCAAAATAGTTCCTGCATTGGGAATAATCCAGCCTAAGAGTGTCCAGCAATTACAGGTTTAAGACAAATTTCAGGGCAGATCCCGGATGGAATTTTACTTTGTCCTTTACCCATTCCCCATTTCATCTCTAACCAGAAGAGAGCAGCCATCCCACCAGACTGGGGATTTATAGGAATAAGCTTGGATTGCCTTTGGAGCAGACAAACAGAGCTGGAGCACTGAGGGAGAAATGAATTTAAATGCTTTTTGTGTTTATTTGACTTAAGCAGGTCCATTTTCCCTGCACCAACCCACGGGTGCTTCCTGGACAAGTCAGACTTCCCCAGCCATTCCTGTGACAGGCACTCGCTGCATCAGACAAAATAAATTAACAAAAATTTAATTAGTTTGTAGCATTCCTGTCAAAACTGACAACTCAAACATGGGGAAAAGATCATGTTTTGCCCTGGGGAGCATTTTTTATTTCTTTTTTTTCTGCTCTCTGTCTGAGGGGGAACACGAAGTTGCGGAGCTATTTTTGGGTTTTACATGGCCTACTGCTTCCTGTGCTGTGGGAGGGTTCAGGAGTGAGGCCATAAAGGAATTGAATTTCCTTCTCTCCCTTCAGGACTGTGGATATGGACCCTCTGCTTATTTACATTCTCCCTGACAGGTTTTTCTGTAATCCCCACGGGATCCTTGACATGGATTTCCATCACAGAAGGTCCTTTCAAAGGATTATGTCTTGGTCCTGGCCTAACTCTGTGGATATAAACACATGGATGGATATCTTAGGAGTTTCTCAGGGAAGCATGGAATAACTCAGATGAATTTCCTACAGCCATGAAGAATTCCCCGTGGAAAAAAATCCCAAAATATCACTCAGAACCAGAATTTATTAGCAACACATTCACATCTCCCACTTTCAAACCCATTTCCTACCTCCTTGTCAGTTGTTAATTGTGGTGACAGTTGGTAATTGTGGTGAAAATTGTTGGATNTATATTATATATATTATATATTGTGATGACAATTGTTGGATGTTGCAAGCAGTGAAATATCAGAGAAATATAATCATAAGTATAATATATAAAATATAGAAATATAATATATATTATAATATATAATGTATAATACATATACACACATATATATAAAATATATAGAAATATGAAATAATATCAGAAATATAAGTCCCAAATCCAGTCCTGAGGGATGTCTTGCAGGGAGGATGTAATTCCAGAGGAGCTCCCACATCCTGGTCTGGCACAGAGCAGGGGAAGGTGTTGTGGTTGGAGTAGCTGCATGCTGGAATCAGCTCAGTAATGATTTTGGGCCTTGAAAGCAGCTACTAATTACTTTAATTAAACAATTATCCATGAGATCAAATATATAGCAAATAATAAATCTTGCAGGTTGGGAGTATCATGCATTTCACTCAGATAAGCATCAGTGAAATATAATAGAATTGAATGTTATTGTTAATTTTGACTTGGGGCTTACAAATCACAGCTCCCCTGAGCTCTGCAAGATCCAGGTAAAGCAAGAAATCCAAGTAAAACCTCTTTAATTCTTGTTTTCCAAAGAAAATCTTGCCTTTGGTTTTCATCTCCCTCATTGTGGTGGGGAAAGGTCTGTTTGGGATGTTGGTGACTCCCCCTGGCTCTATTGGACTCCTCAGCAGGGAAAAAATAGAGACTAATTCACTATTTGAAGGATTTCTGTGGTTTTGGGTGCTGTTGGTAGCTCACATCCTCAGGCAATCCTCTTCTCCCTCATGTGTGGCCAGGAGGAATCAGGAGAAGATTCTACATTGGGTGTGGAATGAGGGAGGGAGACAAAACACGGGAATGCTCCCCTCAAGAGCAAACTTCAGGAGCTTTACACAATGATTGACCCCAAAAGCGAGGCCCCAAATCTCTGCTCATGCCTTGAGTTCCCAGTGCCATTTTTTGGGCCAGTCTGGCAGCACCACCCCCCTTCCCAGCCCTGCCCAGGTGTGGAACTTGCAAGGTCACAGAACAGAACTACTGCATTGAAACTTAATTAATTCCATGCATCTTATTAAACAAATAATAATCCCTGGGCCCCGAGTGTTTCTTACAGGCCAGGACTGGATTAATTCCTGGATCTGAGCCAGCAGCTTCCCAGTCTGCCCAGTTCAGGCACAAAGGAGAACATTTCCAAGTCAGTAACCATGGGGTGATTTGTGACACGTCAGGAATATCCTGGGAAAAACGATGGTGCCGGAAACCCTGGAGAAGGGAAATCCATCTTCTGCTTGGGAATAAGGGGTGAATAACTCTTGGAAACCAAACACATTTTACTTTCCCCCCTTGGTTCCAAAGCCTATTCCAAGGTGGAAGATCAGTAGTTTGCAGCTGAAAGAATTCCATACAAAATAAGAAAGGGAACAGATTTCCAGGAGCAGAAATGGTACCAAAACGGAGCCACTGCCTGTCCTCCGCTGAGGGAACATTTATTCAGCAATTAGGTTGTAATGGCAAAACTTTCAAGGCAGCACTGGGCAGAAAGTCAAAATGTACATTTTAAGGTGGTATTTTAGGTCCCCTACAATGCACAGGAGCCTGAATGATTTTTCTTTCCCTGTAACACAAGAATTTATCTTCCTACAGAGGAGATAAATGCAGACATTCTATAAAATTATTTTAATTCAGCTTCTCTGAATTTCCCACCTGAATCCCAGAGATGGATGGTACAATGTCACTATGGGGCGTTCACTCTAAAATCTAAAAGGTTTTGAGATTAATTACATTCCTTAAATTATAGACCTGAGGGGAAACAAGCAAATAGGTATTTTAAACAAAACCAAAAAAGCAGCAATCAGGAGCGCAGTGATTGGTTTGCAAATTTAAACCAATGTTTGAAGGATTCTCCTATTATGGAATCAGTGATTTTCCACAGAATCCCAGAATGGTTTGGGACTGGGGGGACCTCAAAGCTCCTGCCATCCTTTGCCATGAGCAGGGACACCTTCCACCAGCCCAGGTTGCTCCAAGGTGGCCTTGGACACTTCCAGGGATGACAGCATGTAGTTCAGGAGGATGTTCAGTGGTGCTGCTCATTCCATGGAATATTTTCTGGCAGAGCATCCAAACCCCTGCATGTGCTGCTGTGCTGTGCTCAGGTCACCTCCCTCAGGGACTGTCCCGTGCCAGGAGCAGCCCTGTGCTCAGAAAGGGTCTGACTCTCATCAGCTTTGCCCTAAACTTCATTTCTTGCAAATTTAATGCAAATACAGCAAGAACAAGGCCCAGCTCAGCTGCTCTGGGGCTGCTCCTTGCACTGAGGGCAGGACTTGGCCCAGGACAGAGGAATTACTCCTGGGAGATGAGCTGTGCAAAGAAATAGGAGTGTGAAGAGCTGAGAAATCTCTTTGTAACTCCTCAGCCTCCTTTTAACCAGGAATATTGACACAACCAGCTCTGCAGAGTGCTGAAATCTGGGCGTTTGGAGTGCTGGAAAGAACTGAGGTTTTAATAAAAAATAAAATAATCTTTGAAGAGAGTGTGAAAACCCCAGGATCTGGATAGTAGATGGCAAACTCAGCTCCAGAGCAGGGATATGGATGCAGGTCCCATCCTGTTTTTTGTCCCATCCCTTCCCAATCCTTGTTTATCCCTGCTGTGCAGCAAATGCAGGACTGGAGAGGGAAGGAGGGGGGTGCATTGCCATGAAAGCTTCCCCCATCCTTTTTTTTCCTCTCTCTAATGCTGCCCCTGATATATTAAGCTGCATTCCAGCCAGCTTCAAGGACATGTTTCTGAATCCCATTCAAGATGCTGACAGCCCCCGAAGGTGTGAGAGGAAACATGCCCTCAGATGGACTGCATTTATTCGTCTGCTTAGACCTTTAATCTGACATGTTTAGCAAAGCCTCTGCAGCGGCTGCTGAGAACGTTCCAGGAGAAGAAAGGAGGAGAAGCAGGATTCAGGTGTTGCCTCTGGAGGTTGTTGTGGTGTTGGTGGGGCAGGCTCCAAAGCTGACAAGAAAAAAGTGGTGCCAGCCAAGGAATGGGGTTCTCTGGTGCTGCTGGGCTGGGCAGGCTGCCCTGACTTTAAAACTGGTTTTACTGGTCTTTTACTGGTCTTTACTGGACTGTTTTGCCACATGGAACCTCAAGAATGCCCACAAACTCCTTCATATCCTTTACTACAAATGGTACCACGTCTGCTCTTCAATCTATTCCACTCTTGAAGGCCACAGAGCCCAATTTCCTTTCTTGACCCAAAACAGGACTTCAGTAGAATTACTTTGTGCAGATCTTGAGCTTAGACTTGAGCTAGATAAGCCTTGTGGCAGATAAGGGCTCCTGTCCTTGCTCTGCACAGAAATTGCTGAAATCCTGCCCACTTTGAGGAGAGATCTGCTGATTTCCACCAGCAGGAGAAGGGCAGCTTTCCAGTCCTGGTTTTAATCCATCAGAGATCTCCTGCAAACAGCTGCCTTTTATTTATTTTCTTCTTTTTTTTTTTTCTCTCTCTCTTTTCTTTCTCTAGTTGGGACTAACTCAGTGTCTTTCTCCTTTTATTTATTTATTTATTTTTTCTGTGGAGAGAATCTCTATTTGCTGTGTCCTGGTGAAGTCCCAGTTATTCCTATTTCATTTACATCAACATCACTCAAGACTTAGTCACCAGCCTTAAATGATGTTGACTTAACATGGGCTTAAACAGAATAAAAAATGACTCATCACTGTGTGAGGGATTTCTGAGGCTGAGCAAAGGGGAGAAAATGGAACAGCTTAATCCTGAACTTCTTCAAATCCTTCTTTTCTCTCTCCTTCTAAAATGGGAGGAGGGAATTCCCTGTGGTGCTGAAACTCCGACGATGGGAAAAAGGGGTCACTTTGCAAAATACAAAATAAAAAGAAACTTTAATCACCATGATAAGATTCTCTTTAAAAACGTTCAGTTCTGCCCTGAGAGCCCTGCTGCAGCACATTCATCATCACAGGGACCTTGAGCTGTGGTAAATTGTAAAACTGTATTTGTAATTGTGGTTACAAATTCCATGTGGTGCAATGCTGATGGCACAGCAGTGGGGACACAAAACAGTTCAGAGGGGACTCAGGTCTGCTGCATTTTGGAGCAGATCTTAAAAGGGAAAAACAATCCCTAACTCCTGCAAATCCTGTGCCTAAATAATTTTAAAGCCTGGCCTGAGGAGCTGAAGGCCCAGAAATGGGGACACAGGGCTTGGGGACAATTTGGAGGGGTCTCAGGCCTTCACTTAGGTCTGCTGCATTTTGGAGCAGATTTTAAAAAGGGAAAACAATCCCTAACTCCTGAAAAATCCATGCCTAAATAATTTTAAAGCCTGACCCAAGGAGATGATGTCACAGCAGTGGGGACACAAGAATTTGGGGCAATTTGGAAGAGCCTCAGGCCTTCACTCAGGTCTGCTCTGTTTTGGAACAGATTTTAAAAAGGAAAAAAAGGCTGTAACTCCTGCAAAATCCTATGCCTAAATAATCTTAAAACCAGGCCTCAGGGAGCCCACGGTGTCCCTGCCATGGTTCCACAGCTTCTCTGGGGACAGGAGGGGTTGTGGGGGGCCCAAAGTGGAGCCCCTCCGAGCACGGAGCTGCACACAGAGCCCTGTGGCAAATCCTTCCCAGGGGCTGGAATTTGGCAGCCAGAGCCAAATCCACATTAGCCACATCATCCAAGAGCAGCCACTTCAGCTCCTGACGACGGCCAGGCCTCAGATCTGCACTTTGCTCCTTTCTGTGGAGTAGAAAGACGGATCAGAGGACACCCCCCAAGCCTTTGAGGAGCATCCAGCTCGGGTTGGAGAGCCCCATGACTTCACTGCGAGCGCCGCTCGCCGCTCTCGACGTCTGGAAGAAAGAGACAGACAGAAAAAAGCACCTTTGGAGACTTTAAGACTAATTAAGAAGTGCATCAAAAGAAAAAAAAAAAAAAAGAGAGAAAGAAAGAGAGAGAAAGATATGTTTGGCTGACTGTGAATGAATCTTATAAAATGGAAATGGGAAACATGTGCAAACACTTTAAATATTTTTGCCCCTGCAAGATACTTGAAGACTTCCCTTGTAAAACAAATAGGGAACAAAATAAAACCAGGTTTCCTTCAGTCAGCACATAATCATTTTCATGTTAATTTTTATCTTGTTAACCCAAAAATCTATTAGAAGAAAATTATCTGCCTGAAATCTGGCTTGTGACTCACGCTAAGTGGTTCTGATATTTTGAGAAAATAAATCTTTACACTGTTTACACAAGTCTATCTGAAATTACAGTGTGTAAAAGAAATAATGGTTTCAAGTGACCATAGGTGACAAATGATCAGGCTTCTGATGTTATTCCCCTTGGCCTTGGCTGCAGGGGAGGTTTTTTTCCTTTCTTTTAGTCCCTTCTCATTGTAACAATGGCAAAGCACACCCAGAGCTAAATGCAAAACTAATTGAACATTAGTTCAACAGTAAAATAATCGTGCTGTGGATTCTGCTCAGGTGCTGAACGGTCAGATCCAGCCATAATTAAAAAGGGCAGAAGAGTAATTTAATTACAGACCTATCCTTAATTGTGAGAAGCCTCTCTGCTTTTCATGCCAAGTTGTGCTACCAAAGGGTTTGGATTTTACAAAAGATCATTTGCGCACAGAGAGCAAGATGGTTTTGAATGGAATCATAGAATCATGGAATCATGGAATCACAGAATCATAGACTATGGAAAGGACCCACAAGGATGATCCAAGTCCAACTCCTGGCCCGCCACTCCAATGTTTCATAGTTGTCACCTTAATTTTTAATTTTCTAAACAGGCCCATTGATTGCCATTAAAAGGAGAATTAAAGTTCTTTCAGGATTTAAACATTCCTGTTTCTCCTCACGGATACCACCAGTCTCCACACATTCCTTGTTTCATTCCTGAAATACAGTACAATAATAATAATAATTCAACATCTGTGGCTAATCCTCCAAGCCAAAGGCTATAATTAATTCTAACCCCTTTCTTCTGCTTGAATTTCAGCAGCATAAAATAACAGGTAGAAGGAGATGTTCAATAGGGAGAAATCTGGATAAATACACAGAAGTTCATTAGTAAGAACAAGTGGTGTGTTTTGGCTGGAAAACATATTTTTGGGGTAAAGAGAAGGAAGCAAATGAAATGCAACCTGGGCATTTTATTCCAGGATTTGAACTTTCCATATTCTGCCCTGAGTTGCTTTATTAGCTAAAGCTCTGGGAGGACAATTATTGAGTGGTTTATATTGAAGTTATTACTTAAATCCCCTTAAAATCATAGTGGGCAGCTTGGAAATCTGCCTTGGTACTGGGATTCCTGAGGAGGGCACAGACTGCAGGCAAAAGCTGCTTTTTTTAGCATTTTTTTGTTATTTTGCAAATTGTTTCCACTTCAGCTCTACCAGTTATCAAAACCTTTACAGCTGAGTTTTGCTTTTTAAAGGGAATAGAATCCTTCCCATCCCACTTTGCTAAGTTCATACCCATGCCAGCTTTTCCATCCTCTGGCTTTGAGTCTGGCTAACTTCATAAATAATAAATAAATAGATAAATGCCTCTGCTGGAGGCTGAAATCCTGGGGAGGGCAGCCAGTCCCAGCATCCACCTGATGGTATTGGCACATAGATTCTCTCTTTATCCAGACTGGGAAGGCAACACATTGGCACAGACTGGCAGGAAGAAAGGTTGGGAATAAATATTTTAGTGGTACCTTGGAATTCCCAGTAGGATCAGAAATGCAGGAAGGGCTTTTGCTACCAGCTGGGATTGGACTGGATGGGGGAAGAGGTGATGCCCACGAGTGGAGCTCAGGCTTGAAGCCTGAATTCCTTTGGGAATTTTTTTCCCCCTGTTTAAAATCTGTGCCTTGGCTGGGCACTCTGGAGCTGTTTAACAGGAATAACCCCAGGAATTCTCCCAGGTGAGACAGGGCAGAATCCAAAGGGAAAGCCCAGCAAGTACCTTTGCTGGTCAGGGATTTCCCCCTGCTTAATGGGGCTCTGGATTAAAGCAGCTCCATAAATCTGATGTTTCCTCCTCATGTACACTTCCCATCCCATCCCAAAACTTGTTTGATCCATGGGAGTGCCACAGCAGAGGAGACAGCTCAGCATCCTTGAGGAAGGAACAAAGATCTGGATTCCAGTGGGACAAGGGCAGGAAAAGCCATTTATTGAAAATCAGCTCCAAAGACTGTGGAGTTCCGAGGTGACAGGATTTGTGTTGTGGCACCAAACAACATCCTAGCCCAGCAGGGCCAGGCAGGCCAAGGGTAATCCCCAGACCATTCTGGGATGGGCTCCATGGCATTTTTGGGCTGTTCCCAACAGGAGAACTTCCCAGGAATGCTGGGGGTGAGCTGCCCACCCAGGCCACAGCAATAACTGGCTTTGGTTTGAGATGCAGATCTCCCACCACAACAAGCAGCACTCCCAGCTGGGCAGCTGGCACCAAAACCAGCTCCAGGAAATCCAATCCCATTCAGCAGGGGGAAAAGATTCCTGTTGGGAAAACAAGGAGAAGCTCCTGCCCTAAAAACCTGCCCTTCCATCCCTCCACAGGTACCTGCTGGGCTTGTTCCTTCCAGGTGCTTGAGGGTTTAAAATATACAATAATTTCAGAGGGAGGAAAACCCAGGCTGGGCCCCACCACAACACCAGCCACAGAATTATACCCTGTGCTTCCTGCAGCAAGGAGAATTTGCTTCTCTATTACCCAAAAACGACACAGCTGAGCTCCGTGGCTTGAAGTTAACATCACTTGGAAATATGAGGAGGAATGATTGAAGGATTTTAGCAGTGCACTGCAGTGATTCTCTTCATAAAGTGTCTTGGTGGCTGTTGAAACATTTAAAAATTCCTTTAATTTTTCTTTAATTAGAAATTAAATTGAATGGGATTTCTTTAATTCCAAGCTCATCTAATTATCTTTTTGCTCACATCTAATAATCCAGATTCTTGTCTGTGGATGTGAATTTGAGGTTATTAAATCATCATGAACCAAATATTAAGCCACATGAAAAGTTCTTAAAATAGGGCAAACTAGAAAAGTTATTAGTTAATTAAATGACCAGAATATACATTATTCACCCAGCACTATCAAACAGAGCCCAGAGTATGGTGGCAATAAAAAAATCTAGAATTTAGCTAATTTAAGGAGGGAAATGTGTGTTGAACAGCATTTTTGGTGAGAGGGAATTCTGTATAAGTGTGTATTTGTCTTAATTTAGGAAAAGCTCTTTAATTTAGGGCAAACTCCTCTTGGTTGTGCTGATGACCATGAAGGTCATAAAACAAAGGCCTGGCAGAAAGAGAATTTTTGCAGGAAATTCTGCTCTAAAAGACCTTCCCTGGGGGAACTAAAAGCCCCAGAGCTCTGTAATTAATGTCACCGTGGCCACTGCTGTGGATGGACCTTCACAGGTGAGGCTGTTCAGACATTCCACCTGCTGGGGAAAGGCGACTTTCAATTGTTTTCCCCCTAAAAGAATGGCAGAGCTGGTGTTATCTCAGCCCCAATGCCACCAGCCAAAAAAAGCAGGGACTGGCTGCCAGCTGCTCCTCAGGGATTAATAATGTGGCAGGATTTCCAGGGAAGTCAGCTGGAGCTGCTTTCCAAAAATCACGAACCAAAGGCATTCTGCTGTCCTGGACAGACGTCGTGAGCGAATGGATGTGATGGGTTCCTGGCAGGAGGACACCTCTGAAGGACACAGGCTGGGATGGGTTTGACAGGAGCTGGGAGGGGAAGGAAAAGGTGGATGGGAAGCACATGGAGTGAACATGAGACCCCTCTTCACTTGGCTCTGCTGAAGTTAAAAATGTTTTACTGGTTTACAGTGTGGTAATCACATGTGCTCTGAACAGAGAGAGACATAGTTCTCTCCCAGGATTTTCCTGGGAAGCTGTGAGAAAGCTCAGAGGAAAGAATGAGAAACAATTCTTGTCTCCACTTGCTGCACCTGTTGTTGTGCACGTGTGGAATGTGTTATGGAGATTTGTTTGCCATTTCTTAATTGGACACTGGGTGGTGTTTGGATTGATTGACCAATTAGGTCAAAGCTGTATCAGACTGTCTGCAAGGGTCATGAGTTTATTAATAAGTACAGTATAATATGATACAGTATAATAAAGGGATTGATCAGCCTTCTGCAATCATGGAGCCAATGCTAATTATTACTCAGCTGGGGGCCTGCAACAGCATTGCAGCAGTCAGAGGTGTGGAAATCAAAGGCATCAGGAAGCCTCTCCAGAGCTGGAATGGCCCCTTTTCTAAGCAACATCTTTCCTTCTTTTTGGTTTTCCCTGCTGAAATAGCCTCAGGAATGTTGGTTCCTCAGGGTTGCTTTCCATTTTTTATGCCCCTGGGGCTGGACTAGATAATCTTTAAGGTCCCTTCCAACCCAAAGCATTCCATGACTCCATGAACCCTTCTATGAATATTTTAAAAGAGCCTCAAGATGCTCTTCTAGAGCCAACCCCCTCAAAATTCATATAATAAAAGGAAGCAGTTTGATTAGTAGAGATAAAATAAAAGGTAGGAAATGATTTGAATATTATTTTGCTTCGTGAAAAGAACTTTCCATCCCCACAGTTGCAAAACCCAACTGATTGTCCAGGTTTAGCTGAGCAATGGTGACATCATTCCAATGATTTTTTTAAGCTCCAAGCAATTATTGTTTGCAGGAGATGGGGCTGGCACTGAATTCCTGTCAAACACAGCTCAGGTGCTGAAGTGAAACTGCAGCTTTGGAAGATTTGCTTGTTTGTGTTGTTTTGGGGTTTGTTTTTCTGCATTTGCCTAATCTTTATCCACATAAATATTCTGCTGCACCTCAGGTTGTTGTCTAAGAAAATAAATCACAAAGCTCTTGTCTGGAGGGGCTTGGCCTGGATAAACCAAGCAGCAGGTCCAGGCACATCCAGGATGTCTCTGTGTGCTTCAAACAACCCCAAACCACAGCAGTTACCTCAAGGCTTGAGTCAGGAAAGATCTTCACCCTCACTGGAGGGGGTGGCAGCTGATCTGCTGCAATTATTGAAGGTCTGATGAGCTGAAAGAATAAAGCTGTTATTGAAAGGTTGGTTAAGACCAGGGAAAAGAGAGCAGATCATCCAGAGAGGCGATTGGGTCTGGGTAATTTCTGCACACACATTTTGTATTTAAAGGACTGAGAGTAAGAACTAAAAAGAGTCATGGCATCCTGGAATGGTTTGGGTGGGAAGGGATCTTAAAAACCATTGATTCCATGGGCAAGGACACCTTCCACCATCCTAGGGTGCTCCAAGCCCTGTCCAACCTGGCCCTGGACACTTCCAGGGATCCAGGGGCAGCCACAGCTTCTCTGGGAATCTGTGCCAGGACCTCCCCACCCTCACAGGGGAGAAGGTGAAGGCTGAGACAGAAGAACTGTGGTCCAAGCCCAAGAAAAGCAAATACTCCAATGTTTTGTTCAGGGAGGGCGAGCCAATCCTTTTGAAACAGCACATTGGAGCCTGAATCACTTGGATCCTTTTGAAAATCTAATTGCATTTTGATACACAGGGATCATTAAACATGGAGGTGGTGGGTGAAGAAGAATAGAAAGTAACATTCCCCTTAAAATTCAAAAATGGCATGAGCTTCATGGAATGAACACACTGAGCAGTCCTAGGAAGACACCTCTGGGTACTTGGATTGGGTAGAAATTAATCTGGATGAAAATAAGACCAATCCAGCAGCAAAAACATCCCTGACAGGCTAATGTTCAATTTAAATAAACAGTTCTAATGAGATCTGTTATTACCTGCTATTTTGTCATGCTCTGGCATGCAGTCCCAAGTCTAATGTTTCTAAATGCTGTCATAAATTTTTTCAACCTAATCTGCTCCTAAAAATTTCAGCTCGTGTCCCTCCTGGTTCACTGTAAATTACAGACAGTGTTGAAGCCTGTGAGGGAACCTAAACCTCTCTTAGAGAACCCCAGAACACCAAACCCACTCTTCAGATGAATGTGTCAGGCACCCAATTTTGCATAAAATACATACAGAAAATCACACAGCTGATCCAAAATTACCTATTCAGTGCCCAAATAAGGGAAAAAAAGCTGCAATAACCTGTGCCCACCTGACAGCACTTTGACCCTGGCATGATCAACTGTTAAAAAACCCTCCAGGTAACGTCCCTCCTGTCCTGCCAATGCTGGTCCAAGCAGCTGTGCCCAAGTTTTGGGTGGAAAACCCCATTTCTGGCAGCTCCTGCTGTCTCAGCATAGGCCTGGCCATGGCATTGTTCTTGAGGGCATCTTCAGCTGCTTTAGAGGGAAAGGAAACAGGAGCTGTGTCCTGGACAATCCCTTAATGTTTATTGTGTCCTCAGCCTTGGTGTATCCGTGTTTTTTTGGGGAGGATTCCATGGTGGTGATGCCCTTCAGGTGAGTTCAGCATGGGAGGCAGTTCCCTGTTCCATGGATTTGCTTTTTCATGGCAGAATCCAGCCAGGATGTTTTGCTCAGACCTGGCCTGCAGGAATTGCAGAATAGCTCCACTTATTCCACTTATGGATTTGTGTTGGGTTAAGCTCTTTTCTGACCCAGAGATGGGGCAGCTGAGAGGTGTTTTAAAAACTTTTATTCCATTTTCAGTTTCATGTGAAGGGTGAGACAATAGAGATGTTATAATTCACGCCATCACAATCAGAAGCCAATTATTTCCTAATTACAATACACTATAAATGTTTCTTGGCCTATCAGCTTTAGCCACACCATGCTGTAAAAGCCTTAATATAAAAAAAATCCATTTCCCACAGATTTGCTCTCAATTTTTTAATGGAAAGTGGTATCTGCAGGACTTTGATAGATCGAGGGTGCTGAGAATCTCTCACTGACCCAGAAAATGGTGGGAATGCTCAAATTGCAGCATTCTGTGCTGTGTTACATCACCTGCACCTCCCTGCTGCTCCTGTGCTGGGAGAAGAGCACTCAAAGGCTGGGAAACTCCAAAGGAAAAGGGAAATACAAGAGTTCTGAGAGACTCCTGAGTGATGCAGTTTAGGGTTTGATCCAGATGTGGTGACACAGCACGAGGATCATGTTGTGATGCGGGGAATGAGGGAGGAACACCAAACAAAGAATTTTGGGTGGTTAAGCCCCTGAAATAATGCTCTAGGCAGGTGGTGGTGCTCAAACAAAATACCAGAGACCTGGAACCACTAAAATTATCCAATGATTGTGAATTCTGCTGGCACTGATCAATGGCTTTGCTCCAGTACCCCCAAAACCAGGCCCCAAAAGCTGTTCAGAGCTGGAGCTGGAAGGTTTGGGAGTCCCTCTCCTGCATCCCGGGGACACACAGGGGGTGGAGGGGAGCTGCTGTTCAGCACTGTGTGAGGGATGTCACCTGCTGGAAAAAGAACCAGAATTCACATTTGTCTGTGAACTGTGCAGTGTTAAAATCCTTATCACTGCCATGCAGGCAACTAAAGGCATTGGGAACACATATTTGGGGGTAAGAAACTTTTTAACTTCTTTTCCTGTGGTATATAAATCTGCAGAAGTGTTGTCACTCCCACAGTCCAAACAGTTTATTCAAAGACTGAGAGGAGTTCCAGTTTTCCACCAAGGTCAGGACAACTTTGGTGTGCCCTGACAATCCCCGAGCAGGTAATACTTCTAATGCTTTATTAACACAGACTGGGGTCAATAAACACTTTGTACTGCCCTCCTCCCATATCTCCCCACGTAATTCCCCAATCCTAATGCCTAAAGACCGGAGGGATTCCCAGACCCAAGCCAGGGAAAGCTCAGCAGTTCAGCTCCATTTCAGCTCTTTTTAAGGCCACCGTGGCTGCCACCTTGATAAATGCAGTTGTTACTAGGAAAGAACAAAATCCTTTAATCATTTTCAAACATTAAATTCCATCATGTCTGGCCCGTAAATGTAAAGTTCACTTTCCAGGAAGGATTTACCAAAGTTGATACCTTGTGCTGGCAGAACGTTCACTGTACATTTAGCAAAATGATTTTTCGGGGGAGGTTTTTGATACATTCAGCTCCAAAATTACAGCCATGCCCTAATTTGCCCGGAGTGGCTGCAGCTGAATGTTGTCATGTGTCCCTAATAAGGGCTTTGTTTGTCCCGGGCTTATCCCGGGATAGTTAAAGCTGAAAAA
>VZRH01000205.1:356895-404528 GCA_013397555.1 Urocynchramus pylzowi | reverse complement strand
CAGTGGATTTAAACAGCCAGGGGGGAGGGTGAGATGGGATTTGGGATGGAATTCCTCCCTGGGAGGGTGGGGAGGGTGGGGATGGAATTCCCAGAGCAGCTGTGGCTGCCCCTGGATCCCTGGAATGTCCAGGGCCAGGTTGGGCAGGGCTTGGAGCAGCTGGGACAGTGGGAGGTGTCCCTGCCACAGTGGGGTGGCACTGGATGAGCTTTGAGGTCCCTTCCAGCCCAAACCAGTCTGGGATTCCACGATCCCACGAGTTCAAGCATCCTGAGCACTCATGGGAAGAGGAACGCTGATTTTCAGGAATATTTTGGGAATATAAACACCAGGGCCTCGTGGATCTGATTCATTCTCTTTTCTCCTTGGTCTGATATTTAGTTCACACCAACACTTGCACAAATTTAAACTTTGAAGAGAGGAAAACCCCAATTTTACAGTTGTTGAGTGTCCCTTGTGTGTGAAGGGGCAGCTCCTGAGCACAGGGATAAACCAGGTGACAGGGACAACACAGAGCTCAGGACTGGGCACAGGGATAAACCAGGTGACAGGGACAACACAGAGCTCAGGACCAAGCCCAGGGCACCCAGTGCAGATCCTGGCAGAGCAGAGCAGTGCCCCAGGGCTGGGAATGCTGAGCCACCTTAAACCACCTCAGTGGGACAGGTGGCAGCAGCTCCAGGAATGCACAAACTGTATTTTTTGTTCATTTTGACATTTTTGCCCCTCCCCACCTCCTTAACCCCTGCTGGATGTCAACCAGCCCAAGGCTGACCTTGTTCCATGTTCATAAAGCTGCAGTGGAGATGACAGCCATGGTGAAAATTCAAAATATAAATGGGGTTGTTTCACTCTGCAACCCCTCTGAGAGTGGCTACTCGATGTTCTTAAAAGGAGGGGGGCATTGGGATTCACTTGGTAAATTTTCTGGTCAATTTGGTTTATCTAAATAATTCCTTTGTACAAAAAGCTGGGAAAACACAGCAGAAAATCAGCTTGGGAGGATGTGGTTATCAGGAGATAATCAGGCCCTGGGGAAAGCAGACACACCTGGCTCTGCTGTGCCCTTGAAGAATCATTAACTCCCTTCCACCCCCGTGCAGGAATCACCACTGGCCTGGGATTGCTGCTCTGCACCACGGAGATATCCCCAAAACAGCTCCTGGGGAGCTGCTGGGGAAGTCCTGAGCCAGCCACGATTCCTGGAGCAGCAGAACACCTCCCAGACAGCTCATTTAGACCTGGCTCAGCACTGAGGAGCAGGCAGAGCTCTTCAGGTGTGCAGGGTGATCCCATCCCCCGGGCTGGGATGACAGGAGCTGCCCTGGAGCAGGGGATGGGAGTGACAGCCTCTCCCTGGCTGGAATTCCACACTGTGGTCCCTCCACCTTTTAATTTAGGGTGGTGAGAATGCATTAGCTGGCCAAAAATCAACCCCAGAGCAAGGCAGTCACAGCTCCCAGGAGAGCCATGGCTGAAAGAGACCTGGGCTGATTTAGGGACAGTGGGGAAGGAATGAGGAGGAGGGATGAAGAGGGGGAATAAGGAGGGATGAAGAGGGGGAATAAGGAGGGATGAGGAGGAGGAATAAGGAGGAAAAAGGAAGAGGAATAAGAAGGAAAAATGAGGAGGAATAAGGAGGGATGAGGAGGAGGAATAAGAAGGGATAAAGAGGAAGAATAAGGAGGAAAAATGAGGAGGAATAAGGAGGGATGATGAGGAGGAATAAGAAGGGATAAAGAGGAAGAATAAGGAGGAAAAAGGAAGAGGAATAAGAAGAAAAAACAAGGAGGAATAAGGAGGGATGAGGAGGAGGAATGAGGAGGAATAAGGAGGGATGAGGAAGAGGAATAAAAAAGGTTTTCTAGCAATCTCAGCCTCTTGAGTTATACCAGGGTGGGGGGAAAAAACCCCAAAGGGATCCATGGGGAGCAAAGGAGAGAGGAAGGGGCAGGGAGAGGGGAGTGGAGCGTTTGGGTGTTTTGCCATTGACCCCCACCTCCTTTTTCCAAGGAAAAGCCTGGCTCCCTGCAGCACCGATGCTGCTGGCACCAGGCACGCCTCCTCTGCCTCTGGAAATCCAAAGGGAAAATATTTTCATTGGAAGGCAGCAGCTGATACCTCAGCAAGGTGGAAGTGGATGTGACACCTCCTGCCCCGAGCCCCTTGGCAGTGGCAGCTCCTTCCTGAGCTCAGCATGTCCCAGCCCGTGACAGCCACTGCAGCTCCCTGACCCGGAGCTCTCCTGCCCTTCCCTCCCAGCACAAAGGGGATTTGGCTCCTCAGGCTGTGGGATCCATTCCAAGGGGGAAGGGGAGCACATCCAGGCTGCTGTGGCCCAGCCCAGACACCTGATGGTGTTCACTGAAGCGTTTTCCTGCAAGACCCATCCTGAGAGATTTGGCTCCCCCAGCTCCCACCCTCCAACTGCCACAGTGTACTTTGGGAGGCTGCCAGGTTCTATTAATTAAACTATTATCTTCCCTCACTCTCTCCCTCTTTTTTTTTTTTTTTTAATTTTTTGTTGAAGATCTCGTAGCTCTGAGGAATCCATTGTTTATTTTAATTAGTAGCAAGGATTTGTCTGGAAA
Source organism: Urocynchramus pylzowi (assembly GCA_013397555.1). Lineage (NCBI taxonomy): Eukaryota > Metazoa > Chordata > Aves > Passeriformes > Fringillidae > Urocynchramus > Urocynchramus pylzowi. The sequence goes on along the minus strand of VZRH01000205.1, from coordinate 401,937 downwards.
TCCCTACGTGGTGCTGGCTGCGTAACCAGGCTGGAGTTTTGTACTGTTCCCAGGTGAACATGGAAATGTTGCTGCCTTGAAATTAAGGGCACAAAAGTATCTTTCATTTCAGCACAAACCTTAAAAAAAAAAAACCCAAACAACCCAAACCCTTGAAAATCTGAATCTCCAGGTAAGGGAAAAGTGAGTATCAGCCTCATTGCACACTCATTTATTAACTCAATTTTATTTATGGAGGAATAAATGGACTTCAGGACACAAGTGGACAATCCCTGCTAGAAACTGAACTGGGTTTCTTTGCTGATTTGACAGATTTAGAGAGAAAAAAAGAAATGAAGGCAGTGCTCCAGCCTGGCTGTCCAGCCAAGAGTTTTCACCTGCTCCTGCTTCTGACTGCAGGGCCTTGCTGAGTGCATCGCTCACCCTGAGAGCAAAGCTCCTCTCTGCCTTAGTTACTCCATAATTAGACAGGTTAATTAGTTATTTAAAGTTGATGGGATCTCAGAACCCCCCTGTCCCTCAGATGCCCAGGTCACATGTGACACAGCTTCTCTCCATCCCCACTTGAGGATGTCTCAGTCTCACCTGTCAGGCACAGAAGTGATGGACACATCCCCAGACTGTTCAGATCATGGAATCACAGCGTCATGGAATGGTTTGGGTGGGAAGGGACCTTAAAGGCCATCCCATTCCACCCCCTGCCATGGCAGGGACACCTTCCACTGTCCCAGGGTGTTCCAAGGCTCGTCCACCCTGGCCTTGGACACTGCCAGGGATCCAGGGGCAGCCACAGCTTCTCTGGGAATTCTATTCCAGGGCCTCCCCACCCTTACAGGGAACAATTTAGTCCTGATATTCCATCTAATCCTCCTCTCTGTCTGTTTGAAGCCATTCCCCCTTCTCCCTGCACTCCAGGCCCTGGTGAAAATCTCTCTCCATCTTTCTTGTGGGCTTCCCTCAGGGAAATGTGTGGGATGGATGCAGAGAATTCAGCACTTCCCAATCAAGGCAGCCCCTCAGACTGAGCTGTCCCCTTCCCTTCCCTTCCCTTCCCTTCCCTTCCCTTCCCCAGATCCCTGTGTTTGCCTGAAGATCTGTCTGGTTTTGGGATCTGCTTTAGAGCAGAACTGACAATTTCCTCTCAATCACCTTCTCCAGTTTTTAACTCCTCCTCCCAGGGAAGTTCACCTGGGGGTGAGAAACTCTCAGCTGCCTCCAAGGAAGCCTCTTCCCCTCACTTATTTTTTCCTCCTCTCTTCAAAACATGGAACACTGATGGAGGGAATTCTCTGCAAGCCACAAATACACTTCTGAAGAGTTTCATCTCCTCTTGGCCCATCCTGAGCATTTCAATTACCAGGGAGAAGAAAGGAAGGAGCAGGAATGAAAGATTGCCTCTGCTCACAGTGCCTGGTCAGGGAAGGGTTGGATCCGTGTCTCTGGGAAGGGACAAAGGAGTTGTAATTCCCAATAAACAAGAATATATAAAATGTAATTCCCAACAAAACCTCAGCAAGCTGCTGCTGTTTGACATTTATCCACAGTATCCACCAGCACAAGGCTTTGTTGGGAATTCTCCAAGCCTCTCTGTCCCTTTTCTTCCCCTTGGAGTGGTTTGGGTTCTGCTGGATGTTGGAACAGAGGGGATTTTGCAAGGCAGGGATTGCTGTGAGACCAAGGAGTTTCCCTCCACTCCCACCTCTGCCTGCAGTCAGCTCTTTACCTAAAACTCCTCCTGAAACACTCTGGGATATTCCTGGGAAGACTCTGCCTGACTAGTGACACTCAGGGATTTATCTGGGCTCCCCATCAGGAATTTGCCTTTCCCAGTGAAGCCATGCAGCTCCAGATGCAATTTTCAGCCTCTGTGATGTCAGCCCCAGCTCCCTGTCTTCCCTGGGATGGAGTCTGTGCCGCACACGGCTTCCAAGGCGGCTTCCCAAAAACTGGACTCTTCTGCTGACTCATCCCCAGGGCAGAGCAGGCCAGGTGGGTCCCATTAACTCAGCTCAGGAAGTGAAAATATGGAGAGCGTCCCCACAGACAGCCGGAGATCTTGGCAAGGAGAAGCCCTGGAAAGGAGCCAGCTCAGGAAGCAGCTCGGGATAATGAGGTTTAGATTTGTTGGTGGAGCAGAGGAAAAGGCCAAGGTGCAGAGTGATTTGGGTGACTCCATCTGCTCCCAGTCTCCCAAGGCAGGATTCCAGTTCCAAACTGGATTCCAGTTCGGATCTCATCCCCAGTATCTGGCTGAAAATGGATATTCAGGGAACAGGATTCAGAGTGACCATTAGAGCCCCTAACTTTCAAAAGAAGATGAGGGAAAGTTGTTCCTTTCTGACCACACGGCTGAGAATTTGATTCCAGCAAACTCTGGGGTTTTCCTATCATTTTTGTGAAAGATCCAATCACTTTCCTTGCAGCTGAAAAACTGACAATTAAAATGAGCTGAGAACTTTTCCTGAAGTCACTTGGCCAGATGGAAAAGAAGAGCAGGGAACTTCCCAGACAATGAAGAAGAATTTGGAAAGGTCCAGAAATAAATCTGGATTTTTTTTTTTTTTTATTGAGAGAGTATATAATGAGGTAATTATCTATAATTTTTTTTTTTTTGAGAAATATTAGAATAGTTGGAGATGAAAGAATTGAGTGCAGGAGCCCAGAACTCTGATTTACTGTTTTCTACTCTCAGACCACAAGAATTTTGCAAAGCATTCCTCAAGAGCAAACTCTGTTAGATTAGAGCCTGATGGAGCAGAATTGAGGACAAAGTTCCACTGCACCCTGGCTGCCCACTGCCTCAACATCCTGAAATTTCCATAGCTAATGATGGAAACCAGAGGGAAACAACCACAGCAGCTTCTGAGGACCTTTATTGGACAACCCAAAAGGCAAAGCTTCGGGCTGAGCTCCAGAGTGATCCTGGAAACCTCATTTTTTAATCCAGAGCGAGACATTTCCACTGGCTCGTGACCATGCTCCATTAATAACCCTCGAGCTGCTGATAGGACATCCATGCCTGGGAAATCCTGGGAAAATTGGGGTGGATATTTGTGCCTGCCCAGAACACCCCTGGGCCACAGGTGATCCTAAATGCCAGCCTCTCCTGGGACTGGCCTTTCCAGCTGGGCTGCAGACAGCCCAGGTGATTTTGGAGCCTTAACTTTGGCAGTTTCAGGAGGATTTCATTTTATTTTATTTTATTTTTTTTTTGTTTGCTCTCCTGGCTGTTAAAGTGGCTATTTAGGGAATTATCAGCTAAAAAGTCCTAAAAATGTCACTGGGGTTGCTTGTCCTACCCTTCCAGCTCCTGTGTGATGGGAAAGCTGGAGAATCCAGATCTGCAGGCCAGGCTGAGTTACAGAAATACCTGAGTGTCACAGTGACACCCATCCCACCCAGAGCTCACTCAGGTCCTGGCAGGAATACCTGAGTGTCACAGTGACACCCATCCCACCCAGAGCCTCACTCAGGTCCTGGCAGGAATACCTGAGTGTCACAGTGACACCCATCCCACCCAGAGCTCACTCAGGTCCTGGCAGGAATACCTGAGTGTCACAGTGACACCCATCCCACCCAGAGCTCACTCAGGTCCTGGCAGGAATACCTGAGTGTCACAGTGACACCCATCCCACCCAGAGCTCACTCAGGTCCTGGCAGGACACCTGAGTGTCACAGTGACACCCATCCCACCCAGAGCTCACTCAGGTCCTGGCAGGACACCTGAGTGTCACAGTGACACCCATCCCACCCAGAGCTCACTCAGGTCCTGGCAGGACACCTGAGTGTCACAGTGACACCCATCCCACCCAGAGCTCACTCAGGTCCTGGCAGGACACCTGAGTGTCACAGTGACACCCATCCCACCCAGAGCTCACTCAGGTCCTGGCAGGACACCTGAGTGTCACAGTGACACCCATCCCACCCAGAGCTCACTCAGGTCCTGGCAGGACACCTGAGTGTCACAGTGACACCCATCCCACCCAGAGCTCACTCAGGTCCTGGCAGGACACCTGAGTGTCACAGTGACACCCATCCCACCCAGAGCTCACTCAGGTCCTGGCAGGACACCTGAGTGTCACAGTGACACCCATCCCACCCAGAGCTCACTCAGGTCCTGGCAGGACACCTGAGTGTCACAGTGACACCCATCCCACCCAGAGCTCACTCAGGTCCTGGCAGGACACCTGAGTGTCACAGTGACACCCATCCCACCCAGAGCTCACTCAGGTCCTGGCAGGACACCTGAGTGTCACAGTGACACCCATCCCACCCAGAGCTCACTCAGGTCCTGGCAGGAATACCTGAGTGTCACAGTGACACCCATCCCACCCAGAGCTCACTCAGGTCCTGGCAGGACACCTGAGTGTCACAGTGACACCCATCCCACCCAGAGCTCACTCAGGTCCTGGCAGGAATACCTGAGTGTCACAGTGACACCCATCCCACCCAGAGCTCACTCAGGTCCTGGCAGATTGGAGTTTTCCCTGTGAAAACCCTTCCAGTGAAGCACCCAGAACTGTCCAGCTCCAAATCCAGCCAAGACAGACAAATCCCAGCTCCACATCCCATTTCCACCTCTCCTTCTCCCCTCATCAAACCCTCAGACTGGACACACCCCTTCTCCAGGTGAGTTCCCTCTGTTTTCATCCTTGATCTCTGAAAACCTCAAACAAATTTTCCTCTCTGCCGGATTATGCCCTTTTCTGACCCTAAAATAAAACAACTAAGAAGCCTTTTAAAAACTTTCATTCCATTTTAAAAAAATTTTATTCCATTTTCATTCTCATGTAAAGAATAAGACAATAGAGATGTTATAATTCACACTATCACAGTCAAAACCCAACTATTTTTTAATTACAATACATTATAAGCATTTCTTAGCTCATCAACGTTTTCTACACCATACTGTGAATACTTTAAAACCAATCATTTAAAGAATAAATATTTAAATAAAATTACCTAAATAAAATTATTTAAATAAAAATTTAAATAATAAAATGACCCCTCATAAATCCTACTGCAATGCATCTTTCATAGTTCTATTTCTCTAAAGTATCTAATCTTATTTACAAAACCCTGGACTCCGATTTCCCCCCACTTCCCAAAACTTTGCCTACAGCTCCTGCAGCAGCCCAGACCCACCTTCCCCTCCCAGGCAGGTTCTGGCTATCCCACAGAATTCCCAGCCCCACGTTGCCCTCCCAGGCAGGTTCTGGCTATCCCACAGAATTCCCAGCCCCACGTTCCCCTCCCAGGCAGGTTCTGGCTATCCCACAGAATTCCCAGCCCCACGTTCCCCTCCCAGGCAGGTTCTGGCTATCCCACAGAATTCCCAGNTCCCAGGCAGGTTCTCGCCATCCCACAGAATTCCCAGCCCCACGCTGCACTCCCATGCAGGTTCTGGCCATCCCACAGAATTCCCTTTCCACCTCCCTTTCGCTCTGAGCTCAGCTCCTGCCTTCTCCCACCCTTCTGGGAATCCCTGGCTGCTTTTCCAGCTTTTCCCAGCTCCAAACATCTTCTCCCCAGCCCTTTGTACCCCCCAGCCCACGGAGCAGGGGCCGTGTTTGGCTTTGAAGCCCTCAGGTGTGGAGCAGGGCTCTGGGGGGGCGTTGAGTGCTCCGAAATCTGGGATGTGTTTTCCTAAGGGCACCTGCCAGAGCCCTGCTGACACATCAAGGGAAGGAAAATATTTGGCAGCAGCCACCTCTCCCAGTGTCCCCCTGCCTTTGTGGGGATGTTGAGTTCAGCTGGGGCTGCAAACACGAGGCTGCTCCAGCCAGGCCTTCCCTGACAGCTCCTGGAGGCAGGAACAGCCAGGAGTGGGAAAAGTGCCGGGCCCAGCCTCAGGTTTTGGCTTTTCTATCTTTCAGATTCTGTGCTGCTTTAGTCTGTGGGTCTGGGTTCATACCAGGGGATGCTGAGCTNTCTTGGGTGCAGCCCTGGCTGCTCCTCTGCCTCTCTCCCCTGGGCTGCAGGAAACTGTCCCAGAAGGGTCACCAAGGAGAGGCTGAGCTGTTTCAGGTCTCGACTCTTTTCTCCAAAGGCTGCCTTGAAGATCTTCCTGTACTGCTTGGGCTTCTCCTTCCAGAAATTCAGAAATAATTATCCCCAAATTGATGGAATCATGGAATGCTTTGGGTTGAAGGGACCTTAAAGCCCGTCCAGAGCCACCCCTGCCATGGCAGGGACACCTTCCACTGTCCCAGGGTGCTCCAAGCCTCTGTCCAGCCTGGCCTTGGGCACTTCCAGGGATCCAGGGGAGTCCTCAACCTTTCTGGCCAAAAATTGTCCACTTTAAACAGTTTGTGACTCTGGAATTCCTGGTGGAAATTAAAGATCAGTAACCATGCTTGGATTTGCCCATTTAACTTTCCTACAGCCTGACTACTTTTTCCTTTTTTTTTCCCCCCCACCCCCACTGTGATTATGATTATTCCTGGCTCCAGCTTGGATTTGTAGCCAAGCTAAAATGAAGGAATGTCCTCTGGACTTTCAGGTCAATAATCTGTTCATCTTCTGACACCTTTGTGATGAATCTCTTCGCGCCGTTCCCAATTTATGATGCAGAATTTTAGGTTCAGAATTTCAGGTTCAAAATTTTAGGTTCAAAATGGGACCAAACTCACACAAGGAAAGGCTCTTATTGACAAAGATTAAATAAAAAAAATATTAAAACAAAAATGAAGACTAAATATCAGTTACAGAAAGAACCCAACCAACCAAAAAGACACATCAAAACAGAGAAAGGAGATGGGGATCAGGGATTGAAAGCAAGGAGGAAAATGTCCCTGAGATCTGAGGTTTATCTGAGCAGGACCAGTCAGAGCAGGGCACAGGAGAGGTCACGGCCTGAAGGCAACAAATCTTCACTGGAAAAGACAACCTGTCCCACGGGGAAGGACGTTTTAAGGTGAAGCCGTGGAGATTGAGGTGATAACAGCAAAATTTTCCAGTTCCACTCCAAAGAAAGGCTGGGATGCTCCGAGGTTGCTCCCAGCTTCCATGAGGGCTGGGAAATTCCTCAGCTTCCACCTCTAACCACCCTCAGCTGGAACTGCACCACTCTGCACACAAACCCCAAAGCAGAACCGAGCCCACAACGTGCCTGCAATTGTCTCCTCCTCGCAACATCTCAATTTCCCCGGGCTATTAACAGACACATCTTTTTTCCCTTTGCCCTGACATCTGGCCGGGATTTTCCCCTCAGGAAAGGCAGGATGCCATCCCCGAGCCGTGATTCCAGGGTTGTTAAACAGCGGGGATTATCGGGCAGGACAATATTAAGTGGTATTTAACAGCAAGACCAAAGTTCCTTGTCAAACGCTTGACTTAGTGTTCCTTGATTGTTCGCATCCCAGCGCCGGGACCTTTTGCACTGAACCATTTTTCATTTTGACAACAAACTACCGCAGCTCTCCAACGCTGCCTGGCTGGAGCTGCCAGCAAAGTATTCCTGGGGCAGAAATATGGCCAGGGAGAGGGGTTCAGGGCTGCAGGAGAGGAGCTCTCCTCGCAGGGAGCAATGGCATTCCGAGCAGTGGGTGTCCTGTGTCGGAGCCTGGCTAATGCGCTCAGTAGGATCCTCTGTCTAGTCATAACAATGGGGGGAAAAAAAACCCAAAAAAGGGAGAGAAAAAGAGAAAAAAAATCGAGGAAAAAAATCAAGAAAAAACCAGCTCGGTGTGGTGGTTGAAATTCCAGGCTGCCTTCTTCTGGATGCATCTCAATGAGGATGTGTGGTGGGAGATGAGGGGATAGGGAAGGGAGGCTGGATTACTGATTTAGGGGGGTTTCCAAAAGGTTTTGGGGGAACCTGAAGGGCCTTTAAACCTCCACCAAAGCTGTTTTTATTAAAGCACTAAACCCAGGAGTGCTTATGAAAGTCAGAGTGTGATGTGAGCAAAAGGCAGGAAATAAAGCGGGGAAAAAAAAAGGGGGAACTTAATGAAGGTTTAATCTTCAAGGGAATATGGACTTGGAGACTGTAAATCTAATGGAATGGCCCCATATTCCAATGTCAAAAGCTGCCATTTTGTGCCAGCAAATTTAACGTTTTCAGAGGAGAAATGGAGTTTTAAACCCAGCTCTTTCTGCTGTTAAAAGATGGGATGTGGTTGCTGGAGACAGCTACAAACCCAGCTCTTTCCAAGGGTCTTTGCTACTGACAGATTTATTAGGGAATTTACCACCCCTTTTCCATCCTTTTCTGTCTGTACATGCTCCCTCTGTGCTTCCAGGCTGGAAAATTTCCATGAAAAATCCTCCAAATTTGATTGTGAGCTACTCTGGACCCAGCCAGAAAAGGAGACTGCTTCTTGCTGCAGGAGAAACAAACTTGGGGGTTTGCGATCTGTATTTCTAATTTTTATTTAAAGATTCTTACATTCCCTCAGTTTCCCTTTTCTTCATGTTTCTTTTTGGAAAGAAGATCAAAAACGCACCTTAAATTCACACTTAGGGAAAGAGCACTCCATGCTCTTTTAAAGGGATTCTAGCAAGATTGCTGGAGAAATGTTGCATTAATATCAGAAATTAATATATGGGTTTATTTTCTTTACTTCACCCTGAAGGGAACTGGGCATTTTTACAGATTTCTGTGTACAGCACGGCATCACTGAACGCTCCAAACCTTCTTGCTGCTCCATCTGTGCCCTCAGCAAGCCCCATTCCCAGTGTTTCTTGATTCACCACAAAAGATTAAAATGTTTGCTCGTGGCTTTCCAGATAACATTGTGAGAAATGCAGAAGATCAAATGTAATCCCAGTTTTATTCATCCCTACACACACTCCCACGGATTCCTCTTGTCAGCCTGACAACAGCAAAACTGTGAGCTCATCTTAACATAAATTTTTTCCAGAGGTTCTAATCCAATTCAATAGAAATTTGAAAAAAAAAAAAAATCTCATTATTTGGAACAAATGAAAAGAGGATAAAACCTTTGAACTGCCCTGAGAATGTTGCCAACCTCAGAAATATGCAAAGCTTATTAATTATGAATTATTACCTCAGATGCTGCAGCTTTTTTCTCTTTTCTCATCTATCCATGGCCTTAAATCAGAAGGGACAGAGTTTGTTATCTGATTTCAGATTAACAAACACTGAAGGAGGAACATAAATAATACAAATAAAACCAGCTCAGGCAATTAATTCCTCCCCATCGCTGCTGTAAAAGAAAGGAGAATCCTCACCAATAAACAACAGGGAATTTGAGAAGAGAATTTCTATGTTTTCATGTCTGTAAAATGACACCAGGCTTGGCTGGGTGTAATGTGACTTGGAATTAAAGGAAAATAATCTGCGTGCACTTTAAAGCTGTAATAAACCCTCCAAATTTGTACCTCAAACACAGATCTCCGATGAAATTCTCCTTGAATTCCTAGGAAGTGATGGAATGGACACCAGGCCGTGATTTTGGCTTTTCATGGAGTGCTCTGTGCCCCTTTCCTGCTCTCTCACACACAAAATAATCCTGGCCCCTGCCAGAATATTTGGCTCCCAAAGTATCGCTCAGCTGCTGTGGGAATCGTGTAAAACAGTTTGTTCTCAAGCAATTAAAGCATTTCAAATGAAATGGTCGGGCCAGCAATAATCATGGCTGGCTAAAAATGGATGAAAATTAACACCTCTGCTCCAAAGATCCCGGAATGCCGCGGCCTTTTCCCACTGCTCCAGCCAGGGGCTGGGAGCTGCCCTTGCTTTTGGTTCTTAAAGGAGCAAAACCAGGATAAAAGCTTTTTCTTAAAAGCTGTACCAGGATAAGCCTGGAATTAGGGCAGCCTGAAGCCTGATCAAGGTGCACCCTCTGTGGTTTGGGAGCCTTTTCCTTGCCTCGTCCCCTCCCCTTGTTTTGGGATGCTCGTTCCTTGCTGGGGATATTCCCAGGGAAACAATTCCAGCAGACTCCCCTGTGCTGCTGTCGAGCCAAACCATGGGATGACTCCTCCGAAACCACCTCAAAATTCCAGTTTCTCCAGTTTTTTTTGTCTCCCTCACCCAGAAACTCCCCAAATGTTGGAGCAAATCCCCCAAGATTCCAGGACAAGGGGTATTCCTTATGGGAATGTGCCTAAGTAGCCCCCAAAGGGACACGAGCTTCCTGCCTTGCTCCATCCTTGGCAAAGCTCCCATCGAAAAGCTGAAGGAACTTAGAGATTTTTTGGTCTCTCTGTGGCAGGGGTGCAGTTGAAAGTTAAAACAATTCAGATGTGTCCTAAAATCCCAGGTTCCACAGAGAATCTGTGGCTGTCCCATCCCTGGAAGTGTCCACAGCCAGTTTGGAGCACCCTGGGATGGTGGAAGGTGTTCCTGCTCGTGGCAGGGGTGGAATTCAATCATCTTTAAGGTCCCTCCCGACCCAAACCATTCCATGAATTGAAAATTCAGTCAGAATTCTGCCATTCCCAGGTGGATGATCCTTTCTCAGCTCGGGCACACGTGAGACATTTAATTTGTAATTTAGATGATTCTGGGAAATGTTCAGCTCCAGACACCTCCGGACTTTGTCCAGCCTAGGAGTACAGAAATCCAGCATTGCCCATGGAATTCCACAGGAATAATGAAACTCCTTCCTCCTACAAACCATGCTTACAAAAGAGAGGAGAGTTGCTCACAAATTCCCTGATTTCTGCAATCCCCAGAGTCAGACCCTGCTGAGGAGCTGCTGCTGGAATGGTGCAGGGGAAGAAACTCAGCTGAGCCCCCAAGGTGATCCAGGGAGGGAGAGGATACACACGTGCTTGGCAGCTGCTGAGCCACAAGCAGCCTTTAATTCCATAAAAAATCCAAAATACTGATAGTATTGTTATCAATAATATCAATATTATTGATATTATATTATCAATAATAACCTCAGACTGGAAAAAAACAGGACAGAGGGGTGAAGAACAAGTTGTCACATCATGAGCTACACAAGCTTCAAATCCTGCCCTGCTTTATTTGCATTTAAGCTTAAATCTTCTCCACCTGCAGGCACACAGGTATAAACTCTGTAAAACTTCACTTTGAGTGAAAATTACTTTGAGTGAATTCAAATTTGAATTTGAATTCACTCAAATTACAAAATTTTTCTTATTTTGAAAAATTACAAAATTATTTTCAGTGAATTCAAGACAAAATGTTGTAAATATTTAAAAGTGGCAATGAATAAATGGCCTGGCTCCACGTGGTCACATCCAGCCCAGAAATCCCTCAGCTGGTTCTTTTAAAGCCCAGATTGTTCAATATACAGAAAATGAAAGTGCAGCTTGTGGAGATATACAGGGAAGAAATATGGCTTCGTCAGACCCCAAAAACCCTTCCATCAATGCAGCTTCTTCTCAGCAAAACCTCAAGATATCACAGGGACATTTATAACTCCAGCAGCCTTTGATCAGCAAAAAAACCCTCCAGAAGGGTTATGTTCAGCAAGAGATCCACAAGCACTAACAAAACAGATGATCCATAAATCTGGGACAAGTGCTGGGTGACAGCTGGGGCTCTTCTGACATGAATTAAAGACCAAAGGGTCCTCTCAACTATTTCTACCTCCTGTCCCCACCCCAAGCTATATTTTTTCCCTTCTTTGCTCTCAAGCCACAAGTCTGGAGGGTTCTCGGCGTGAGCTGCGCCTCTGTCAAAATCACTTCACACCCGCAGGAAAATTTTCTAATATGAATTGGGCTTTAAAAAACTTTACCTTGATTTAGTGAGAATATAAAGTGGGGCCACAGTCAATGTGTTATTTGTAGGAACCCTGGAACATGAAGGGTCTCTGCTACCAAGGCAACATTAAGCACTAACTCTCATTTAAAAAGCTCCCAAAGAAGCTCTTTATTCAAGGCAGGGTTTTTAAAAAGAGGAAAGCAACGTTATCTGCAAGCAGACATTCAAAATAGATATAAATACACGAGGTTTTTGGACCAGCACAGTTCCAGAGATTGCTGCAAGTGATGTTGTTTTACTGCTGTTAAAGCAGGAGGCACAAGCTAAGAGTGGGAGTTTAGGCTGGGCTCAGCCTGAGTGGGAGTTTAGGCTGGGCTCAGCCTGAGTGGGACAGTGGGGACATCGCTGCAGCCACCCAGCCCAACAGAAAATTGCAATTTTTATCTCCATTTGCTACAGAAATCTGGAGCTGCTCCTGTAATTCCCAACCTTTCAGCTTCCCTCACACCATCACTTTAAGAACCAGAAGAAAAAAAAAGAAAAAAAAAAAAGGAAAAGAAAGAAAAGAAAGGTAACGGAGATTTTATGGGCTGCCAACTGATTGCTGAGCTCATGCTCTATTGGCTTTGAGTGCAGGATCCATTACAGATCCCTCAACTACATTTTATCCCCGAAGTACATTTCAGCAGCATCGCAGCTCCCCGGCTCTGCAGGGAGCAGGGGGGGCTGCTTCTCCTCCCGGGGAGCCGGGAAAGGCTCCTGGAAAAGCCACGGCTGTTTTATCTTCCTGCACAAGCACACTCTGAGCTCAGGGAGACTTCGCCTCCCGATGCAATTGGGAAATCACGGCAGAAAGGGGATTAAGGTGCAGGTCCAGGCTCTGCTCTGCCTGCAGTTCTGGCTGGAGCAGCCTCCCTGGATGGCTCCGTGTCACATAATACACTCAGCCACGGCCTTAAACAAATAAGTGGCTTTTGTGTACAATGGGATGTGTGTACAGACCTGCAAAACCACATCCATGCAAGAGCAGCCAGCTATTCTTCAACCCCAAGTGAGTCCTTTCCTCACAAAATCTTCTTAAAGCCCTTCCTAAGCGTTATTTCACTTTAATAAACTTGGCACCACGAGCCCTTGTGATGTCTCTGCCTGGCAGCTGGATGGGCTGAGGGCAGGGGGAGTTTAGGTCCCACCTAAAGGGGATAATTTGGGAAAAGGTTCGGCTCGCTGCCTTGACTCCCGAGCTCTGGCCAAGATCTCCGGGTGATCCTCCTGCCTTGCATTCCCGAAGTCTAGAAACTCAGAAAACGGGAATTACAAAACGCTTCCAGCTTTCCAGGGAATGGTTAGAGCTGCGATTCTCCCCGTGTGCCCGGCGGGAGACACACGGGACTATTTCAACCCATCTCAGCAGCTGCCCGATTTCTCCTCCAGGGAATTGAGACGTCTTTCCAAAGCGATGAACCTCGAGATTTGAAATCCTGTTTCTCTTTTAACCCGCACCTCGCCTCGGAGGTTACCTGGCCACTCACCCCATAGGCAGCGAGGCATTTTCCCCGCAAACCAGCATTTTTGGGAGTTATCTCCCTTTCTCCCGAGCTTTGATCTCGTGCCTTTTCATGCCGGGGCTGGGCCGGGCGGCTCTTTGGAGCATCCCCATCTCTCAGCAGCATCCTTGATGTGGGGACAGCGGGGGCTCCGCGCCAGGGCAGCGCCAACAGCTCCTGTTAGCGCTGCTCCTGCCGTGCCACGGGGCAGGGATGCTTCGCATTCCAGCCTTTGATGCCCCCCGGGCCCCGGCTGAAAGATGCGGTGACTTCAGGAGCGGTGGGGAAGGGAAGGGACTGCGCAGCCCTGGAGAAGCGACGCGGTTGTTGAACAAATTAAAGGAGCCGAGTTCTTAGCCCGGCTCCTTAAGAGGTGGGAATGGGAAATATTATTTTTAATCTGCTCCCTTCTGGATTGTTTTGCCTTTGTAAGATCATTGTTAGGTCAGAAGTTGTTGGCGCTGAGCGGACACCACGTGTTTCCCCGGTATCCCAGATCCTTTATCCACACTCGGGTCCCCCCTTCATTAATAAACCTCTGCAAGATGAAAACCAATTAACAAACCCGCCCAGGTGACCTCCAGCCGTTCTTCCAGCACTAATTTCTATTATTTGCCACTTGCAAACTCCACGTTTTAAACCTCGCAGGTAGGAGACATCCAGCGCTGCCAGAAAACATTCGGGATCGTTCCCTGCGTATCTCGTGAATCAAAACTCACTTATCGTAACAAAAGGAAAGCCTTGAGAGATCTCCTGTCGCTTCTTTTTAAAAAAAAAAAAAAGAAAAAAAAAAAAAGAAAAACGAGCTGCTAATTAGGCTCATAACGACTTATTTTCTCCCCCCTCCCTCCCTTATTTTAAATAAAACCTGATGATGCAAAGTATTCCTTGGCTTCTCGCTCTGTAACCAACCGGCTCTCGGTGGAAAGAGCTTTTTTTTATGGCTACGTATTAAAAGTAAACCAGCCCATGCCAGGTTTGGATAAAAGGCTATTTATTTTCAACCAATTTGATAGCTGCAGTTTTCGGTAATTGAATTTTCTGTGGTCGGAGAAGCAGTAATCTTAGAAACCAAATAAATATTTTTTAATAAAATGGAACACTGAGAAACCCTATAATAATGTCAAATATGTAGCCACTTATGGATGGATAAATATTTTAAGAAATTTACATCTCACCCAATGCTTTAGGCCTTCAAGCTTCCCTGGAAATCTCAAACAACGCTATTTTATTTTGGGGAGGGGGCGGGGGGGGGAATGGAGTGTATTTAGATAAAGAACTAAATAGTGATCCTTCAGTTTGCAGCGGGTTTGATTTCCAATATTTGTGCAAGGAAAGAGAAACCCAAAAGCGCTTTCTCAGACCCTTTCCCTGGCACGTGGTGGTTCCAGGGATCCAGGTTGTCCTGCAGCCACCCAGACTCCAAAAAAATGACTGATTCTGCCAGAACCACTCCAAAAAAAAAAAAAACAAAAAAAACAAACCAAAAAAACCCACACCTCTCTGCAGAGTCACAGCTTGTGAAAATAATGGGATCTGGGAGAAAATCCTCTTTTGTCGAAGCCTCTCGTGACAATCCTTTGGGCAGGCACTTGTTGTTGGTGGTTTGTGCACACGGGGAGAGGTGTGACTGAAATCCTCTGCAAGCCAAAGGGAGAGCAGCAGAACAAGGAGATCCTCACCTCTGCAGTGATGATCCCTCGAATAAATCCCAGTGAGAGCTCAGGGCACACCCGGCAGGGGTTCCCTGAGCTTGGGTGCAAATGTCTGGGTCAGAGGAGCAAACACAGCTCAGGGCACACAGGAATTGTAAAGGAGGAAAAGCTGCTGGCGCTGCAGCCCCAGGAATCGATGGACACAGACCCAGAGGTTTCTGCCATCCCAAATCCTCGCCCACTTCCCTGCTGCCACCACTTCACAAAATCCCTGATAATTCTGCCGAGCTCCTTTCCAAACTCGGTGTGGTTCCCTTTGCTTGAGAACCACAAGCAAAAAAGCTCTTGATTTTTTTTCCCCCGGCCTTTCTAATTTTCTAAACCAGTGCTAAGTCACTGTGGAATAAAGAAGATTCCAGGGGATGCGCAGCAGGGACAGAATTCCCGTTTCCTGCAGAACAGCCAAGCTGGAACTGGAATTATCGTTCTCTTATGGTGACACCTGCTGGCAAAGGCAGCCTCCTGTAACAGCTTCTGGAAAAGGATCAATCCCAAAAATCATCTGGATTGATGAGACCGGGTCAGGGGTTTTGGGAAATGAGGCACAGGAGAGTGGCAGGAACTGGAGTGAATCAGCCAAAGTAAGGAAAAAACAGGAAGAGCACACATTGGGTCTTGAAATTCAGGGAATGCTGCTACAGAAGGGGATAAATTGTTCTCCATCCCCACAGGTAAGACATAACAAAGGATCAGTGCACATCCCATTGAGGCAACAAAGATTTGGGCAAGGTCCTGTTTAGTGAAAGGTTCCTGCCTGGGGAGGCAATGCTGGAAAATCCTTCAGAAGCTCTGGACATCTGAATTTCCAGTCGTGTTTTTTTCCAGCTCATGCCAAGCTGATCAATCAAGACTGATCCCAGTTCAAACACAACCACCACACTCAGCCCCCCTCTTCTTCTTTCATTCATTTTCAGTGTTGCTGAAAAGTGAAACCCAGGTGGTTTTCAGCAGGACACCGTGGAAATCAGGGATGAAATTCCCAATTTATTCATGATGTGCCAGAAAAATGACACAGGAACAGCAGCTCCAGCACTGATGGAGCAATCACAACCACGTGTTCCACACCACAGGTATCCTAAAGGACCAGAGCTTGGCATCCCTGGGGATTCAGCTGAAATCTGTGTGTTTGATCCCAAATTTTCAATTCCAGATTCCAAAGTGGAAGTGAAACTTGGTCACTCCTTTGGTGTGGAAGAGCAGGGATGGTGGGATGGGGTTTGTCGGGACAAATCCCTTTGCTTGGCATCCCAACAGGAATCACCACCAGACATGGAGCACTCCTGGGGTCACATTAAGGTGATTAATTCATAATTAAAAACTCTGAGCTGCTCCCATATCTCTGGAGAACAGGGAACAGAGCAGGAATAAGCCATAACTCCCAGGAGATGGCAAATCTTGTTCAACTGTATTGAAAACTCTTCGGTGCAATTTCCAGCCAGTTTATCTCCCTTTCAATAAAGTTCACATTTCCTTCTTTTCCTTTTGTTATGGAAAATTCTTGGGATAACAGACAGCGTGGAACCAGCAGGACTAAGTTTGACGAAACCTTTTTAATGATGCATCATGGAAAAAGCAACTGTGGATTGTCCTGGAGGTGCCAAAAAAAGAGTTTCTGGTTCATGTGGGGAGTTTCTCCTCCAAGTTTTAGTCTCCACAAGCACCTTGGAGCACACAGTCACTAACAGCTTTTCCAGTCTTTCTCCTGGAGCCTCCATTCCACAATATTTGCCTTGTTCAAGGGGGAAAGATGCATCTTGGAGCCATTTGCTGGGGCAGCTCTGGGGCATCATGCAATATTTATATTCTGTTAATCTGAGAGCTTGAAATGAAAGATGGAAGAGGCCAAATCCAACCTTTCCATAAATGCCATTGATTTGGGAACAGCATTGGATTTGGGCCAGTGTTTTCCCTCGCCTCCCTCTCTGCCTTCCAGGATATTTGTGGAAATGAGGAGCAGGGTCATTTGGTATTCAGCCCTGGCTATGAATTATAATCTGGGTATGAACTGCACAGAAATTTAAAAGGCAAATTTTTCACCTCAGAAACAAACTTTTCTTCCAGCAGCCAAAAAAACCCAGGGCCAGAGGCAGCCCCTGGCTGGCAGGAAAGGGCAGCACACAAAACACACACGGGGGGTTCACCAGGCCCTGCTGCAAAACCAGAACAAAATTAAAAGAATTCCACCCTGAGCAAGGGGGACAGCTTGGAAACTGTTCAGAAACCCGAGGGGGTTCACAAGATTGGCATCATTGGGGACATAAATTTCCATAATATCTGCATCAAAAATAGAAGCAGGCCACCTTTATGTTCTGTATCTCATTTAATAAGGGCTATAATGCAATTAAATCACTTCACAATTAATGTTTTGTCTCTGGGCCATTCCTTGGAGCGGCTGATTCCTCCCCCTCAGAGCAGGGAGAACAGTGAGGCACCGGAGGGGTCGGGCAGGACCCGTTTCATGTGTGGGTCACCCTCCCCTGAAGGATCTGCATCTCCTGGGGAGGTTGGGTGAGATCTCAGACCTTAAGGATGTTCTGAATTCTTGGATTTGCTGAACTTGTAATGAGATAAAACCTCCAAAAGCACCTCAATCCTGCTGGGTTTTATTGCCTTTCAGATCCCTGCATGTATCAAACCTTTCAGATTCCTGGATGTACACATCCCTGAAGGATCTGCATCTCCTGGGGAGGTTGGATAAGACCTTGGATCTTAAGGATGTTCTGATTCCTTGGATTTGCTATGAGACAAAACCTCCAGGAACACCTCAATCCTGCTGGATTTTATTGCCTTTCAGATCCCTGCATGTATCAAACCTTTCAGATTCCTGGATGTACACATCCCTGAAGAATCTGCATCTCCTGGGGAGGTTGGATAAGACCTTGGATCTTAAGGATGTTCTGATTCCTTGGATTTGCTATGAGACAAAACCTCCAGGAACACCTCAATCCTGCTGGATTTTATTGCCTTTCCAATTCCTGGATGCATCAAACCTTTCCGATTCCTGGATGTACACATCCCTGAAGGATCTGCATCTCCTGGGGAGGTTGGGTGAGATCTCAGACCTTAAGGATGTTCTGAATTCTTGGATTTGCTGAACTTGAAATGAGATAAAACCTCCAGGAACACCTCAATCCTGCTGGATTTTATTGCCTTTCAGATCCCTGCATGTATCAAACCTTTCAGATTCCTGGATGTACACATCCCTGAAGAATCTGCATCTCCTGGGGAGGTTGGATAAGACCTTGGATCTTAAGGATGTTCTGATTCCTTGGATTTAATATGAGACAAAACCTCCAGGAACACCTCAATCCTGCTGGATTTCACTGCCTTTCAGATCCCTGCATGTGCTAAACCTCAGTCTGAGTCAGTGCTTGACCCTGACCTCACCAGCTCCATTGCAGACGATAAAAGCCTGAACTGGAGTGACTTAAGCTGGGTTTTAGGCCCTGGGGTAAATGCTCAGAAAGAGACTGAGGTTCAGGCTCTCTGGAATAGTCCAAACCATCCAAAAGATGACTCTGTACTTCTGACACCTTCATCGTGTATTAGCTTTTCCTGTTTGGAATTCATTCCGGCTCCACTTACGTCCAGAGTGTCTCCACACATCCAAGTTTTTTTGTCAGGTTCCCTCTCATAGATCCACTTTTATCGTAACTTCAGATTAATTCATCCTTCAAAATCAAAAATATCAAGAAATGCCACATATTTCCTTTCTATATGTAATAATCCCAGAATTATTGAGGTTGGAAAAGTCCCTCAAGTTCAGGGGGTCCAAGCTGGGCCTGATTCCCACCCTGTCCCCAGCCCAGAGCTCTGGGTGCCTTGGACACCTCCAGGGACGGGGACTCCAAACCTCCCTGGGCATCTCCAAAGCCTGATCACCTTTTCCAGGAAGAAATGAAATTAAAATCCAAATTTTGCAGATGAAAATCCAAACTTTCCACCTAGGGAATGTCAGCTCTGCCCTGGTGTCCCTTTCCATCCTTTCCCTCCATCAGCACAGGCACATCCAGGAACGCTCTGTGAATTTCTCCAGAATTCACTTTTCCAAACCCTGAAGCTCCTGGGAAGCACAAAAGGCAGGATTTGATCCAGTGGTTCCTGGATGTGTTGTTAAGCAGGGGCAGGGAATGTTGGAAATCCTCATGGGAGGATTCACTACAGGATTAAACTCTTAGGAATTTGCCTAAAGTTGTCCTGGGTGGGATTCTTCCCTGGAAAATCACAGCTACAGCAGGAGAATCTCCTGCCTGTTTGTGTAAAAATGTTGTTTGTTCAGAACTTTCATTCCCCTTTTCCTCCATGGAAAGGCAAAGCTTATTAATTTATGTGTATTATTTAATTTATTTGTATTATTTAATTTATTTGTATTATTTAATTTATTTTTATTATTCAATTGATTTTTATTAATTGTTTTTTATTGTTTAATTTATTTTTATTATTTAATTTATGTGAATTATTTAATTTATTTCTATCATTTAGGTTTTTATGTTGTTGTGTGGACTGTTTTGCATCCGAGCATGGAAAGTGCTGGGCCATGACTAAACTGACCTGCAGTAAATTGTTTAATTTGCTGGGATTTCTGGCCTCTTCTAAAATAACAATAGCATCTTCTCCTAGGGGAAGCAGAGGTGGATAAAAAGGGAAAAGCCAGCACCCCACTAATTTTAGTCAGCACAAAAGGAGCCTCCATCCAGAGGCACATATGGCATTTTCAGTTCACCTTAACCCTTCCCCTTGGCATTTCAAGGCCTATTAATAAACAAAACAAACTGGCCTCAGAAAACAGATGAGCAAACATCTCGGGTGGCTGCAGCTGATTACTGAGCCCCTTCCTTCCTTCACCCAGCACCCCAGGCCTCCACGCTTTTCCCTGGAATATTTTTACCATGAAGAAGCAGCCTTTGGGATGTGTTGTGGTAAATATTCCCCCCTCTAAAAAAAAAAAAAAAAAAAACACGTGGGAAGGTCAGGCAGCATTTCCTGAGCTCCACGGGACCTCCCCGGCCACTCAAACAAACCCCCTGTGTCCCAGGGCGGAGGGAGGCAGAGCCAGCCTGGCACCAGCAACATAATTTAGTGTGCAGGTATTTGATTTGATAAAAAAACCCGACCTTAATTGGAAAGAACTCCATCTCTGGGTGCAGAAATGGATATATGGATGTGGATAATAGGCTCCTGACAGGGCTGTAATTCAGTGAGAGGGGCCAGACCCCAGTTTGGGGCTGACTTGTCACTCCAGCCTCCAGCAGCCCCGGTTTTCCACCACCCCTAAGAGGGTAGCATGTTGCAGCTGGCAAAAAAATAAACAAACCTGAGCTCTGTGCTAACAGGATTTTTTTTCCCCTCCTATGATTTATGCCATGAGCGAAGGAAAAACAGCCACACATTTGTGAGGGGAGGTTCCATGCGGCCCCTCCACGCTTCCAGCATGTCCTGGGCATGGACACTGGGAAATGCAACTTTTTTGGGGAAGGACATCATCTTAAATGCACGTGCAGGACTTTGTTTTTCAGTTTTTCTTTTTAATTTTCAGGGAAATCTGTGCCTCTGCTGAGGAGGAGCTCGTGCAGCAGTCATGCAGCACTTTTGGTATCACTCATTGAAGTCAGGGTTTTATTTAAAAACTCCTCCTTTATTCTGGAGTCAGAAAACCAAACACATCCCTCTTCCAAACAGGATTTTCTGCTCTTGGCTACCTCGGTGGGTTTTTCCAAACACTGCCTTCAGAAATAAACTCATTTCGACTTTTTCCCATCTTCTCTCTCCATGGATTCAGAGCACAACTCTGGGTAGGAGCAGAGCCCAGGGAATTCCTAAATGAGCTGAAGGAAGGTCTGAAAGCCCTGAATCCCTGTCAGACGCTGGAATGAGCGAGCACACAGGGCTCAGGAGTGGTGACAGGGCACAGCCACCAGCCCAGCCCCCCTGTGCTCCCCCGCTCCCCAAGCCCAGCACTGGGATTCCCTTTTCCAGCTGGAGCCTGGGAAATGACTGAATTCCCTCTCCAGGCTGGCTCTGGGCTTTCTCCCATTGTTCCCAGTTTGTTTTTCTTTCCAGCAGGAACAGAGGGCTGCAGTGTTGGATTTGCAAGTGGAGATGACAAACACAGAGCATCAGGCCTCGCTTTTCACCTTGGCCATGTGGAACGTTTTACCTGGAAGCCAAAAGAACTCTGTGGATTTCTTCTCCTGTTCCTTTCTATCCCAAAAGTGATAATTTCAAGGGAATAAAGATTTTAAAGAGAGGTTTCAGGCCTTGCTTTTCACCTTGGGCTATGTGGAACATTTTACCTGGAAGCCAAAAGAACTGTATAGATTTCTTCTGCTGTTCTTTCTATCCCAAAAGTTTTTAATCACTGATAATTTCAAGGAAATAAAGATTTTAAAGAGAGGTTTCAGGCCTCGCTTTTCACCTTGGGCTATGTGGAAAACAGGTAGTTTTACCTGGAAGCCAGAAGAACTGTGTGGATTTCTTCTCTTGTTCCTTTCTATCACAAAAGTTTTTAATCACTGATAATTTCAAGGAAATAAAGATTTTAAAGAGAGGTTTCAGGCCTTGCTTTTCACCTTGGGCTATGTGGAACGTTTTACCTGGAAGCCAGAAGAACTGTGTGGATTTTTTCTCCCATTCCTTTCGATCCCAAAAGTGATAATTTCAAGAGAATAAAGATTTTAAAGAGAGGTTCCCCCAGATTTCATAAAATAGGGAATTGGATAGGGAGACAAGAGGAACTTCCCTGGCCTCGAAAACAGCAGAAAAAAGGCAAGAAAAGGAGAGAGGGATGGTTAAAAAGTGGTTTTTATTAAACCCTCTGCACACCAAACACTTGTTTATTGCTCTGGGGAATTTTCCATCCATCTCCCTGCTCCCAAAATCCAGGAGCTGAGTCCAAGGAAGGGCACTGAGCTTTACAAGCTCTGCTCCATGAAGTCTGCTCTGGGATTTGGGATCCCGGTGTCACCTTTCAGAAACAGAACCCAGAGGAACCTCTGAGCCCGGGGAGTTTCCACAACACCACCCAAACAGGAATATCTGTGCCAGCAGAGGGAAAGGGTGACATTTATTTACAAAAATAAAGAAATATATTTTTTTACAAAAAAGAACACAGCAATATCTGTGCCAGCAGAGGGAAGGGTGTCAGTGGCACTGGGCTTGTGCTAAAATACAGAAATTAGCCAATATCCTCCATCCTAGAACTGCAGGATTTGCTTTTTACAAAAAAAAATCGTAGAAAAAAATCACAGAAATATATGTTTTCTTTTTTTTTACAAAAATATAGATACAGAAATACCTTTTTTTTACAAAAAATATCCCAGCAATATCTGTGCCAGCAGAGGGAAGGGTGTCAGTGGCACAGGGCTTGTGCTAAAGACAGAAATTAGCCAATATCCTCCATCCTAGAACAGCAGGATTAAAAAAATCACAGAAATACCTGTGATATTTTTTTATACAAAAATATCACAGAAATATCTGTGATATTATTTTTTATAAAGATACAGAAATATTTTTTTTTACAAAAAAAATTTCTGTGATACCTTTTTTTTTTGCAAAAATACAGAAATACCTTTTTTCAATAAAAAAATCACAGAAATATCTGTGATATCTTTTTTTACAAAAATATGGAAATATCTTTTTTTTACAAAAAATAACACAGAAATATCTGTGCCAGCAGAGGGAAGGGTGTCAGTGGCACTGGGCTTGTGCTAAAGACAGAAATTAGCCAATATCCTCCATCCTAGAACTGCAGGATTTGCTTTTTGCAAAAAAAAATCACAGAAATATCTGTGCTATCTTTTTACTAAAATACAGAAATATATTTTTTTTTCCCAAAAATATCACAGAAATATCTGTGATAACTTTTTTTACAAAAATACAGAAATACCTCTTTTTTACAAAAAATACTTCTGTGCTATCTTTTTTTTTTCTTACAAAAATACAGAAATACCTCTTTTTTACAAAAAATATCCCAGCAATATCTGTGCCAGCAGAGGGAAGGGTGTCAGTGGCACAGGGCTTGTGCTAAAGACAGAAATTAGCCAATATCCTCCATCCTAGAAGTGCAGGATTTGCTTTTTGCAGCTTGTTGCCATCCCAGCTTGGTGCAATCCTCCTCCTCTTTAACAACAGCGAGTCCAAGCCCACAAAAGCAGAATTTTTCCATCATTTTTGTCCTTCCTGCAGCCCAGCAGCAGCTTCACGTGCCTGAGCTTTATGTTCTAATATAACAGCGTGTCAAATGTTTGCTTTGGCCATCCCGATGCCTCAAATCCCCTTTTCATACTAATATTTCAAATGGGAAAAGGCTTTAAAAGAATGGGCACAAATTACTGCTTCAAAGGTTTTATTGGGCTTCCAGCTGAGCATTGCTTCTGCTAAGAATGGGGATTTGGGAAAAAAAAAAAGCAGCGTTTAGGCTGCTTTATTGGGGTTTATTTCCTCTGCTGCTGCAGTCCTGAAGGAGGGAGAGGAGCAGCACAAAGAACAAGGAGCAAAGAATGATCTTTTTTCCCCCTACAAATCCCAATAACTCTAATTTTTTACAAGTAATAAAGACTGACCTCTAAGTTATCCCGATTTTGAGAACTCGGGAAAATTCAGCTCAGCAGAAGTGAGATGGGCTTCCCACCAGTGACAGCCACACTGAAAATACTCCTTTTTAAAAAATATTATTTTATGAAATATTTAGGAAATTGTGGGCAAAAATTTTGTTGAAAATTCAGTTTATAAAATCTCTGTTGTTTAAGCTCAGGGAGAGACACCAAAGCAGACAGAGAGGCAGAATCTGCCTGGCTGGAATTTAAGGGATTTCCACAAGGGCACTTTGTGGGGTTCTTGGGATGATTTCCCTGATTTTAGTGCCTTGTCACTTCCCAGGGTTTATCAGCTCAGCTTTAAGAGTCCTGTGCCTCTGCAGGGCTCAGGGCAGCCCAGCTCATCCCAGTGAGGTGCAGTGAGGAATTCCTGCTAGGAATTCCACCTCGAGCTGAGGAGGGTGAGGATCAGCCAGGTGTGCTCTGGGTGACACTGCCAGGGTCCTGGGAAATGGAGATCACAAAGCTGGAACCAAACCTGCAGTTTGGATGGGATATTGCAAAGAAATCCTCTGGGAGGGTGGGGAGGTGCTGGGATGGAATTCCCAGAGAAGCTGTGGCTGCCCCTGGACCCCTGGAAATGTCCAAGGCCAGGCTGGAGCAAACTGGGATGGTGGAAGGTGTCCCTGCCCATGGCAGGGGTGGGTTTGAGGTCCCTCCAACCCAAACCATCCTGTGATTCTGTGAGAACTCACTCGTGGCATTTTCTTCCATGGCATTCATTTTTCCTTGCCATTTCCAAATGCAGGGATTTGAGTGTGCACAGAAATCTGCCCCACTGCTGCTCAGCTCTGCACTTTTCCCCTGGCTGCCAGGTCAGAGCAGATGCAGAGGAGCCACTGATCGTGAGGGGGGGGGAATAAAAAGCCCAGGCTCTGCATCCAAAAGCTTTTCAGCTCAGTCTGGGAGCACTAAAAGGAATTTCACTGCTGGAATCACCCATTCTTCCCTGACAAGGAAGCACTTCTTGGTGTAGAACAACAGCTTGGAGAGATGGACTTGAGAACTTTGAGGAAGAGAGTGAATGAGGAGTTAACCCAGCCCCCACTCCAGGACTGCAGTGTCAAAGCACAGCAAGTTGTCCCTGATCCCTGTGGTCTGTCTGAGCTGGAGTTCTTTGGAGCAGGAACTTCCTTGCTGACAGTGTTATCACAGGTCCTTTCCCTCACCTGGCACCTCCAGGACCTGATCCTGCAGGGTCTGAAGCAGATCTGACCCTCTCACCAAGGAAGTGAAATTTCCATTTATTCACCCATGGAGAACCAGGTCTCCACACCAGGGACTAACAACACTTGGTGCTAAGGAGCAAAAAAACCCAAAAACCAAAAAAAAAAACCAACCCCAAAACAGCATTTCAAGTTTTAGAACACCCACATCTACCAGAGTGCTCAGATATTAAAAACCAGATTTATTTATAACCCCTTGCCTCACAATGGCACCTTTGGATGTGATCCTTTGCACTTTACAGGGAGTTCATCTCCATGAATCCATTCTGCAGACAGTGAAGCCAAAGCCACATAAAAGAGGGACAAAGATCAGAGGCAGCAGAGCCAGGGATACACAGAAGGAAGAAGACAACTTGAAGAGTAAATCGTGGTTTAAAATTGAACCAGCACTTTTCAATTATTCAAGGCACTGTTTTCTTAACAAGGATTAGAAAATGATATTTCAAATGCATCACTCGAGCAGGATGACACCTTTTCAAATGAAGGGTTTCTGTTGCTGCTCCTGTTATTCTGTCTGGACTAAAAGATGACTTTCAAGTATTTTGCCTATCATTTTTAAAGAGGGGAAAAAAAATTAGCAAGCCTGAAAGAACAAAGGCAACACTTCAAAGCCTTCAGCAGAGAAGGAAGTGCTTTCTAGCAAAAATCATCCACTTGTGTCAATGAAACCTTTGTCAGGCAGTTCCTCTCCTGCCTTGGCTGCTGCAGCTGAAGACAGAAGGGAAAGAGAATCCCTGAGAGAATGAGGGAAGTCATGTCCCAGCAAAGTCCCCTGTGTGCCCTCTGTGCTTGGGTGACAAGCTGTTATGGAGAGGAGCTGAGGAGCACACGCACCTTCGGCTGCCCTGGAGAGGGTTTGAACCCCCTGGAAATTTGGGAGGCTGATTTTTTGTCCCCTACCCAAGGAGCTTCTGGAGAGGATTTTGCAGCAATAGGAGCAGTGGTAGTTAAAAGCGAGACCATTTCCAAAAGAGCTGCAATTCCTCAGGCTCTACATTATTTTTTCATGTTCCTCAGTACCAGGGAACTTTGCAGTTTCAGAGGGAATTGATCCAGTGATCCACCTGCACTGGGCTCTGGATCTACCCAAAGCATCAGGGGAGGCTCATTCCCTCCTGACCCTCAGCCAATGGAGACTTCTCTTCCCAGCCATCTGGAGTGCCATGGGGATTGTCCTGGGAAACAACTTTTTTAGTTCAGGTACTAAATTCATTTGGGGACCTTTGTGTTCTTTTCTAACAGGTTTTTTGTGGTCACGTCCTCCTGTGCAGCTGTCTTGTACCACTCCTTACACAACCCGAGTGTTCACAGCTCTCTTCAGGGCCCCTTTTCAGGGGGGCCCTACCCCAGAACTCCCATTGGCAGTGCTCCCTCTCTCCTGGAATATTTGGAATATTGCAGAACACGTTGTTAAACATGGCTTTAACACGAGTCAGTGCAATTGCTCTGATAGCTATTACTCCTAACAAGCTTCCCCTCAAAACCCAGTCGCTTTTGACCTCCACACACCTGGAGACTTCACCCTCCTGCTGCACCTCTGACCTATCCCCTATAATTGACACTGGGCAATTATCAGCAATTTGTTGGCTTTGTTTTCCTTAGCACCCAATTATGCAAATAATAGACCTGGAACAGAGCTGCTGTGAGTTTGGAGCAAAGTGTTTCATGCCTGAGTGACTTTGCCAGCCCAGCCCGATGTGCAGGAGCAGGAAATGAGAATTCAGGGAATACTTATCCCAGGCAATCTCTGTCGGGGTGGCAGAAGGATATTTAATACCTTTTTTTATTAACTCTTATGAGAACCTCCAGCCTGGATGCTGCCTGCTCCCATGGACTGCTGAATATTTACTTTTCTTGTGCTCCTGAGCTTCCTACCTTGGCTGTGCACCCTCAGTTTTCTCCAGGGACAAGGCAGGGCTGGGATATTGGCAAATGCCAACCAACAAAACACATTTTCCAAACCAAAAGGGGAGGACTTGATCCAAATAATGTGGAAGGAGAATCCCCCCATTTCTTGCTGCACAGAGGGAGTGGAGCAGAGCTGTGCCCTGGCTGTATCCACACTGAATTTTGAGCTTGAATCCACTGTTTTGTCTTTTTCTTTCCATGCTCTGTCCATGTCCACCTTGGCTTTCGTGCTTGAATCCATTGTTCTGCCTTTTTCTGTCCGTATCCACCTTGGCTTTTGAGCTTGAATCCATCAGTTTGCCTTTTTCTGTCCATGCCCACCTTGGCTTTTGTGCTCGAATCCATAGTTCTGCCTTTTTCTCTCCATGTCCACCTTGGCTTTTGAGCTTGAATCCATCAGTTTGCATTTTTCTGTCCATGCCCACCTTGGCTTTTGTGCTCGAATCCATTGTTCTGCCTTTTTCTCTCCATGCCCACCTTGGCTTTTGAGCTTGAATCCATAGTTTTGCCTTTTTCTGTCCGTGTCCACCTTGGCTTTTGAGCTTGGATCCATTGGTTTCTCTCTTCCTCTCCAGGCTCTGTGCAGCTCCCAGTGCTGAAAGCAGAACAGCTGATCCCATCCCATCCTGCCCTCTGCATAGCAAAAGGGTTTTTAACCCACAGAGCTTCATCTGCACCAAAGACAAGGACAAAAACCACTGAAAAAAGGAGGTTCTGGGCCCCTTTTCCCCACCTTTTTTCACCCCACTTGGATCTATGGGATGTGTCAAGATCAGCATTCTCTCCACCAGTCCCTTGCCAGCCTTGTGACCTCATCCACTTCCCTGTTAAAAGATTAGAACACATTTTCAGATGTTTAGGGCTATTTTTAGACAGACCCAGAGACACGTAGGGAGGAAAGGGACAGGAGGACTTTCTTCATCATGGAACAATCTCTGTGTCTGGAGAAAACACTCAGATTTAATGTCAGAGCACAGAATTGCCCTGGGTAAAGCTGGATTAGCTCCATCCATCTGAGGTGGCACTGCTGGCATGGATTCCTCGGGGAAGGGGCTGCAGTGACTGAAAATGCACAGGGGGGGTTTTATCTGCCCCAGAGGATGATGTGCTCTGCCAGGTGTCCTGAAAACAGGAACAAAAGCAGCGGGATCAGAGGACAGACAGGAATCTGGGCTGAGGGCTGAGAGCCAAGCTCTGCCAGGGTGGGAAGTTCTCCACTTTTCCATGAGAAAGGGACAGCTGAGGCACAGCCCCTATGGAGACTCAGCCCCATCTCCGTGCTGCTCCTCACCCAACACTGGAGTTGGGTAAGGAGCACCCAATTTGGTCCCCTGTCATTCCCTCTGTCCTCTCCAGGAGCTCAAAACTTGGATTTCCATCAGCTTCCATCTCAGGAGTCAGCAGGGAAGGAGGGGAAGAAAGACAATGAAACCAACCCCCCCCAAATCCCAGAATAACACATTAAACCAAACTCCCACGGCCCCAGAATAACACATTAAAGGCATCGCTGCAGAACAAAGAATATATATTTTATAAATAATATACATATATTTTGGAATATCCAACAGGCAGCTCCAAAAAGCTCCTCCCAGCACTGTGCTTGGTGATCTGCCCACCCTGCCAAATCCAGAGCTTGCTTCCAGCCATGCCTGGCACTTTTCCACCCAGGAACAGCACTTTGGACTCGGGAATGGCTCTTGCATGTCACGCTCGTGGGCATTTGGCCCATGGAGAGCTCTGTTACCCAATCCATAAATCCATGAAATCCAAGCCTGAGTCAAACCCGAGACATTGTGGAAACCGAGGAGGGCTTGAACGAGCTCCTGGAATAAAACTCCAGCCCCTCCCCAGGCAGAGCAGTATTTTTAGGAAGTGGATTGAGAAATGTTTTCCTTGCTCCATTTCCATGTTTACTGGGATACAACATTGTTACACTGGATTGCATCAGAAAACACAGAAACAGCTCCACAGATCGATCTGGCCACAAGATCTCCGAGGAATTTGCTCCTTGTCTCCAAGGAGTTCACTCAGCACAAACAATGGCAAATAAAGACAAGTGCTTCTCCAATAAATAAATACTGGGATATAGATATGTCAGGGAATTTGGGGTGGATTTTAGGATCCTAAAACCTTGGATATGCCCATTTATAAAATTAAAGGATATAATCAAATCTGAGTGAAATTTGCTGTATTTTAGGGAAAGGTCCTGTAACTGAAATAATGATGGGACCATCCCCTCCCTGGGGCTTTCAGTGTCTCAGCCACTCCAGGGAAGGAACTGGACTCTACTTTAGGATTTCCTAAGCCCAGAAATCCTTTTGAGGTCTGAACTTGCATCTCCAGCCAGCCAGAATTCCAGAGAATTGATTACCAACATAATGGGAAACATGGCAACTTAAAAATGGTTGGTTTAAACTTGGGATCTCTTCAATAACAGAGAGAATAAAAATGTCCAAGTGTTGCCTTTCAGACATCTGAGTGGCCTCTGCATGTAATCAATTAGAAACCAACTCCATTCCACAGCAAAATGGCTCTGGCTTAGCCAAAAGATAATTTTTGTGAAATAGGTGAACTAATTTTTCCCAGGTCAAGCATATCCTATGACTCTTCCCCTGCTCTCTCTGCTCCTTGCCTTGTCTTCCCAGTTAGTTTCAATTCATTAGTCCAAAACATGTCTGAAAATGGAATTTCCTCTCCAGAAATGGTAAAAAGAAAATCATTATAAAATAATGATGGAAATTATTCTGACAGGGACAAAAATCCCAATAAAACGGCAGCAACAACCCTGATGTGAATTAATTTGCATGCAGGGATTTCCAAGTCCTGTTAAGTTTTTGTTTGTTTGCTTGAAAAACTAAAGAAACATTTTATTTCAGTTTTTTTTTTTCCTTCAATAGACAGCAAAAAAAATTATATTGTGAGGCTTCCAGGTGGGCAGGCAGGATGCTGTCAGTTCCATTTCCCCACCGAGCTGAATTTTTCTGGCAAAACTGTGGCAGGCTCCAGAAGCAAGTTTGATTTTGCAAAGAGATTATTTTGTATCAGAAAATTCTCTGGATGGAAAACAGCCCAGCAGAGCCATTCAGGGAGACTGGGAACATTGAATTTCAGGGGGATTTGTTGCAAGGCTGCTTTTGCCATTAGTGACCAAGCACTGCGTGCAGGAAGATCTGGGAATTAAGGGGCTTAATAACAGGAATTAATTGCCTAAAGTAAGAGGAAGTGTGGATGTATAAAGGATGCAAGAGGTTGTGGCTGCTCCATCCCTGGAAGTGTTCAAGGACAGGGCTCGGAGCAGCCTGGGATGGTGGAAGGTGTCCCTGCCATGGCAGGGGGTGGATGGGATGAGATTTAAGGTCCCTTCCCAAGCCAAACCATTCCAGGATTCTTTGATTCTGTGAAATGTGGCCCTCGCTATGAAGTCCTTTAGAATTCAAACCCCACAAAGAGAAGTGGTTCATTGAAAAGCAGATTGAAAAATGGGCTCAGGACTCTGTTTGCCACGGCTTTGTAAGCCAGGAGCTGAAACCACTCAGCTCCTGAGCTCCTCGTGCTCTTATCAGGACCGTGCACATTTCCATGCTGAGGAAAGAGAGTCAGGGATCAAACACAGCCAGAGCTGGCGTGGTTCAGTCCCAACACCACAAACAGCACCCAAAAATCAGCTCTGAGTCCAAGCTGCTCCCAGAGCCACCCCCTGGCAGTGCTGTGTGAGCAGGGAGCAGCCTGGGCTGTTCCTGGAGGCTGGCACACCGGGATAATTCGGGAATTCAGCACATGTCCAAAAGGAATTTGTTCCTCCTCCACCCTGTACGTGGCAGACGCTCTGTGAGGACACCCAGATGAACTTTTTCACCTGAATTAGAACAAAGTGTTTTGCTATTCTCTCTCGGGTTTCCTTCTCCTCCCTCTCCACCCCTTTCCCTGTCCTTATTTTAATCTACAAACCAGGAATGGCTCTGCGGGCGTCCTGCCAGGGCACAGCTCGCATTCACCTGGCAAATGCTGGGCTCCTTCTCCTGGCTCCAATTAAAAACCAAGACAAAAAGGTGGAGCCAGGAGGTCCTTTTTGAGCCAAGGTATCCGCCCAGGGTGTCCAGACTTTATAGCAATTAAATTTATGGGAACTAAAGACTCCCATCTCTCTCTTGCTCTTTCTTTTGCTCTAGAAGATGTTTTTATCACTCTTGGTACTGGGGTAAAAATGTTTTAAAAGGCTGACATTATGAATATTTTAGTATTATTTTCTTTTTGCTTAATAAATAAAATGGGAATCATTTAGAGATGTGCATTTTAATGCAAAAACAACTTTTACTTCTGGTCTAACAGCTAAGTGAGAAATATTGGGAGGGACTTCAGAACACAAGGCCTGTGGGGCTCTCAAATCCAGCAAGAGCAAGTCATGTATCAACTCATTCCTAATTGTCTTATCCCCAATTAATCAAACATATTTTAATTGAGCACTTTGCAGCTCTCATTGAGGAGCTGGGAGCTGTTACTCACAGCCTGAGGGCTTCTTCAAGTGGGACAGAGAGCCACCAGCAGTGTTTGGGGGGATCCACCTGAGCCAGATGTGCAGCTGTGATTTGGATCCTTCACCTCAGCCAGATGTGCAGCTTTAATTGGAATCCTTTACCTCAGCCAGATGTGCACATCTGCTTTGGATCCTTTACCTGAGCCAGATGCGCAATTCTGATTTGGATCCTTCACCTCAGCCAGATGTGCAGCTCTGATTTGGATCCTATACCTGAGCCAGATGTGCAGCTTTAAGCTGAATCCTTTACCTGAGCCAGATGTGCAGCTCTGATTTGGATCCTGTCTTTGAACCACCCTCACCACGACCCTGTCACCCACCCCTGTCCCTCACACTGATTTCCTGCCCCCAGTTCTCCCCACTCTGGCATTGTGCCTCAAGATTTGAGTGCTGGCATTTGTCAGCTCCCTCAAACCCCCTTTTCCTCCCTGTTTCACTCCCCAAACCATAATTCCAGCACACTTCAAGGGTGGAAGCTGGAAGAACAGAGCCCTAAACTCATCGCTGGCACGCTCCCTGCAATGGAACTTCCCTCACTCAGGTTAGGTGAAGCCCTGAGCGCCCTCATTTCCATTTCAATAAAAGCAAGATGGGAATTCATCCCGTTGACTGACGTGGGAACGGCTCGAAAGGCAGGATGAAGAAAGCAGCGCTTCTTCAACTTGCAAACTCCTTTGGGCAGGGAAAAATGCCAGGTTCTGCCACTGCTGAGTGACTTGGATCACTCGGCAGGGATGGAACGGGGACAGCCCAGACCTTCTGTGTGCCACGGGCTCTTCCAGCCCGGCCCGAGGCACCTGCTTGGTTCCAACCGTGGGCAATCGCATTCATTAATGATTAATGATGATAGGGCTCTTGGAAACAATTTTTTTTTTAAGCCAAGCATCACACTCAGATGACTCAGAGGAGTCAGTAATCACTGGGCACCCGCCAGCAGTTCCAGCGCAAAGGAAGCAGCCTGCCTTCAGGGGATTGTTCTGCACTCCGGGGGAATTAGGGATACCCGCTGGAATGCGATTACAAGCCCCGGGCTGCCATGGGATCAGCCCGCGGCAGATCAAAGCTACTGCTGAGCAATAATCGGCATTAATAATCGGCATTAATAATCGGCATTAATAATCGGCATTAATCCGGGCCCAGCTCTGCTGGGATGCTGGAGAGCAGAAAGTGAGAGGAAGCTGAGTGTCCAGGGCCTCGGGGCTGAGACAGCGATCACCAGGAATCACATCAGAGCAGACAAATAAATGTGAAATCAGAGCATTTCTGTCCTCCTGTTGTCACAGCTCTTTGTTTCGGGGTCATTCCCTTGTTCTGGAGGCAGCGAGGAGCACTCAGAGCAGAGGTTTTGCTACACAACACAGAACCACTCCCAACAATTTGAAAACTTCTCACATCCCTTATTCCCTCCTCAAAAACAACCAGAACACCTTTTTTATTTATTTATATTTTTTTTTTTCTGTAAGATTTCCATCTTAACCCTCATCCAGATGTGACTGTACCCATGAAAGGAACGGGACAACCTGCTGAAAACAGTTTCCCCTGCTTTTCCCTCTTGAAGAATGACCAGAACACCTTTTTTTTTTTTTTTTTTTTTCTGTAGGATTTCCATCTTAACTCTCATCCAGATGTGGCTGTACCCATCAAAGGACCAGGATAACCTGCTGAAAACAGTTTCCCCTCAAAGCAGGGGTGAGGGGAGGTCGGAAAATGCTGGGGGACAGGGAGTGACTCACTGCACGTCCAGACAACCAGATTGGACCCAAAAGGTGTCAGACATCACCTAATAGTGGAAATGAGGAAACCCAGATAAGATAAGTGCAAAGGGACTCAGGAACTCTGCAAGTTGCAGCAGCCCAGAAGTCCAAAAATAAGATGAAACAAGGACCCAAAATTAAACAACACAAACTTGACAATGTCAAACAAAGCAGCAAAACAAGGCAGAGCTCCTGGATGATTCTGGAATTCTGCCTCCCTCAGTTAATCTGCTCATGGAACCCTTCCCAGCTCCTTTCCCTGCTGGCTGTCCCTTATCTGGGCAGCAGCTCATTTTACAGGAATGACAGAAAGGGTGAAATAAATGCTGGCTGTTTGCAGTGTCCCCAAGTCCCAGCTGCCAGCCTGCAGGGGAAGGTGGCACCACAGGGGACACGAGTGTTGAGGTCAGGAAGAAAATGTCACTGTAGGATGCCACACCCCAACCCCTGCCCACTTGTGCAAGATCCCGGGGCACAATTTGCAAGGCTGAGCGTGTCAGCCCTGGTACACTGTCCAAACCTGGGTTATTTGTGGCCACCTTCCCTAAAATACTGCTTGGAAAAGTTAATTTTGTGTTTTGTTTGCAGGCCCAACAGCAGCATGGGGAATGCCATGGGAGCAGTGGCCCCAGGGCTGCAGGATCCTGGGAGGAGAAATGTCCTTTATCACCCTGCAGCAGCACTTGAACACCCACACAATGAAAAGAGAGCGATAAAGAACAAATTAAAAGGGGATTTATTTCAATCCTAGACTTTTCATGTGTTTAACAGACCCAACTTCAGTCCTGTTTTTCCCCCACAATGCTCAAAATTCCACATCTCCTCCAGACACCTGGAGCTGTGGGTTCCAGCTCTGCATTCCCGTGATCCTTCATCACAGGCGTTGAGGTTTGAAGGATCAGGAACCAGGAATAAGCAATATTTAATTAATTTCCTCTCTTAATTTGTAATTAATTCTGAACAGTTGGTGGGCGCAATCTTGAAGAGTGTTTTGCTGAGGAATATGAAGAATTTTCAAAATTAAATATTAATTCCAGAGCCTACCAATGTTTCTACAAAAAATAAATTCTAAATAATTCTAATAAATTCTTTTTATTTCTAAAATAAACTGGTCAGAGCATGAGGATGGAAGGGCAGGGAGATCCTGGGAAGCAAGGCTTGCCAGCTTCTTGGATTTTCCACTCATTTTAGCATAGCAGCCCAAATCCTCAGCATTGTGCTTTTTGCCATTATTAAATCAAAGTTTTCCACCGGTGCAAAATTTAATACTGCATCGCTGGAAGTGGAATCATGGGGAAAATTGTGTTTTCTTTACCTTTCAGATACAATAAATAGATAAAAAAGTGAAAAAGGAAAGTTATTCAAAGAACCAAAGGCTCCAGCTCAATCCAGCCAAGACAATGTACTGTGAGACAGATCTGGAAAAGAGATATCAGCAGAAATGTCTATCAGCCAAAGTTAATATTTGCACAAAAATGGTGACTCATTTCAACTGGGATTTCCTCTCCTGGCCACTTATGGAGTATCAACTGTGTCTCCATCGAGTTTGATGCAACAGCTTTCATCTGAGAGTGAAAAATGTTCAGCTCAGGTAATGAAGGTTTTATTTTTGGGCCTGGATTCCTCCTCTGTGTGCAGCTTCTGAAGTGTTCAGGGAATACTCTTGTCACCCAAAATTCCATCACAGGGTCTTGCTCAACTCTTTTTATGATGCAGCCACTTCCTGATCCCAGTTATCCCCCAGGAATGCAGAATGGAACCAACACTGAATTCTCAATTTACTTGAGAATTCTCAATTTACTTGAGAAGTCAAAACTGACTTCCCAAATAAAAGCAGAAAACACCTCAGGAAAAACAACACTCCAGATGTCTTCCATTTTCTTAAAACACAAATTTAGTTCTAAGCTATTTAAGCCAAAGGGAGGCACTTCAGGGCAATTTCAGCTTGCTCCAGGCTCAATTTTGGAGTTTTGGAGTTTGCTCAGTGTCACCGAGGTGGAACATGAAGAAGCTCCACCTCACAATGTCACAGACTGTACCTGGAGATGTTCAGAACATTTAGGACCATGTCAGGCAAACATCCAAACTCAGGTGAAAGTGAGAAAACTACACTACCTATTTAATTTCCTTCTGGCTCTGAATTTTATAATTTCAATATCATTGAATGTGTTTTATTCAGTGTATGAGGAGTTTTCCCTTCTCCTCCTGCAGCTCGCAGGATGCTCCTGAGCAAAAAGGATTTTTATCCAACTGCATCCATGAAAGGGAATGATAAATACACAATTAACATTGAAAGAAAATCACTGCTGAT
This sequence comes from Urocynchramus pylzowi, assembly GCA_013397555.1. Lineage (NCBI taxonomy): Eukaryota > Metazoa > Chordata > Aves > Passeriformes > Fringillidae > Urocynchramus > Urocynchramus pylzowi. The sequence goes on along the minus strand of VZRH01000205.1, from coordinate 366,704 downwards.
TTTCTTTTGTTTTCTTTCTTTCTTTCTGAAAATCACTGTCAGGACTGTGTTTCATGTAAAACACAACAACTCTGGGGTTGTTCATTGGGAGAAACAAAAATAAGCTGAAAATCTGGCCTTGATAACTCAGAAGTAACTTCTGAAATTTAGAATCTGCACAGAAATGGAAAGACAAAACCCTGCTGTGGGGTGCTGAGGGAGAAGCTCTGTTTCTGTCCCAGTCTGACTGCACACTTACCTGCTCGTTAATATTTTGGATTCTCCAGAGCAGGCACTATTTTCCAGAAGTACAGAGTATTTTAGTGCTCAGCTTGCTGCTCTTGGCACTGGATAAACACTGGGTCACAGTTAAAAAAAGCACATTATGCATTTAATCATGTCGATATGGAAAGAGTAGGATTTATTAAAAGCACCTAGATAAGTTCCAGGCCTTACTCCCATTAGCTTCCAGTGGTGACTCACAAGCTGGTTTTATGAACTGTCTGGAAAAATCCCTCTGGGATCCGACTGCATCTTTAAGCACATTTTGTAAAAGCGACCTGCTGTTCCTTCCAGCCCTCAGAACAACGGGGTGATTCCTGTGGGGATTTTAGGAATGACAGGAATAAACCAAATAAAACCAGGATACCCCGCTCAGCACCCATCCAATTCTTAAATCCATTCATTTTTGATTCTCTTTTTGTTGACATTCTTCTGAAAACCCACTGGGCTCTTGCTATTTCATTAGCTGTCTAGACTCGGCTGCAGGTAAATACGGGGGACTTAAAAATGGGAATGAACACAGTGGGGATTAAAGAAAAAAAAAAAAAAAGGTAAATAGCGGAAAATAGCGAAGGCGTTGCTTCTGCTGCCCTGAGCCTCTCCAGCGCTTGGTCAATTAACGTCGTAATTTAGGAGGGTGCTTCTGTGAGTGATCAGCCGGAGGGTGCCTGAGGATTATTTGCTGCGTGAAAAGGGTGCTTGAGAGGACTAGTTAAGGACGGAGCTACCCAGGGATGGAGTAATTTACAACAATTTTATTCCTTAAAACCAGCCTCGCTCTCAGCCCCGCTCCTCCACCCGCTCGCGCCTCGCCGCCGCCATCTTCCCGGAGGCGAAACGCCGGGCGCTGATTGGCTGCTGCGCCGCGCACCGACCAATGGGAGGCGAGCTCGCTGTTGCCACGGCAACGGCGTGTGAGAGCGGCCCCGCAGCCTGCGCGGAATTCTAAGGAATTAAATGTGAATTATAACGCTTAAAACGAGTTATACCCGAATTATAACCGAGTTATACCTGAATTATAACAGCTACAACTGGCTTATAGCTGAATTGTTGCCCCGTCCCGTCCACACCGTTTAAACTTTTCCCTCACTAACGAATTCAGTAGCTCACCCCCCCAAAAAAAATTCTATAGGGACCTTGTGGCTGTATGGAAACACAGTCATTAATAACCACACGTTCCTAGATATACATATGTATATGAATAGCGCATAATTTTATTCCAGTGGGCCAATTTTGCTTTAATAAATAAAATGTTATGAAGGGAGGGTGGTCAGCTTGTTTGGAAGAACAACACTGGCCGGCGGCGACTCAGCTTTCCCTGGCTTTTTCACAGCTATGAACTGCTTGATATTTTTGGCTCGGCTCTATTATTATAATTTTTTTTTTCCCTTTTAAAAAATATGAGGCAGTAGGCTTCCTCCCAAGACACACTCAGGTGGGGCTGCTTCGAGCTGCTGACTTTCCCCTGGGGCACCTCATTTTGGTAAAAAAAAAAAAAAAAAAANTAAAAAAAAAAAAAAAAAAAAAAAAAAAAAAAAAAAAAAAAGGGGAAAAAAAAATGGACAACTCCCCCGTGACACACTCAGTAAAGCTCAAATGGCTCCGCTGTCCCCTGCCCGTCCCTCCAAGGCTGTGCAGCCTCATTACATCCCTCAAAATGGTTTTAAAAGGCTGCAGATGGAAGAGCAGTGACATTTATCACTTGCAAATGAGGGCCCTGCCGTCACCTCCAAAGGAGAGTTACATTCTGTAATGCTTATTGCAGGGTATTTTTCTGCTGACTTTATACCCGGAGTCTCAGGGAAAATGAGCTCCCTGTGCTCGGTTTTATTGCTGCAGGGTTGGAGTGACTCCCTGGGGGTGGATGTGGAGCCCCCCAAAATCTCCGTGGGATTGTTTTCCTTCGTGCACGTCACCTGGAATGAGCAGAATTCCACCACTGCTCTTCCATCTCTCCACAAGGAATTGTTTTCCCTGATGTTTGGCTTTTCTCAGATGAGAGTTTTATTGTATTTGTTCCACCTACAACTGTGCTGGGCCAGCCTGTCAGGTTGAGGTTTGATTTGAGTCAGACAAAGTTTTGACTCCAAGGTTTTAGTAAAAATGATAAAACTGTTTGAAATCAGTCCATTGTTGGGGACTGGGGCCAGCTTCTGCTGGAGCCTGAGCTTAGTGCTGAGAACAAGTGTCAGCTGCACAGTAAAACAGAATTTATCAAGAATGTTTGATCTCTGTAGTAGAGAACATTATTATCCCTGTTCGGGCACTCATTTCTGCTTTATTTGCTCTTTTTTTTTCATGGCACAACATTTCCAAATAGATGGGAGTGAGAAAAAAGGGAACAAGCAGCGCTGTGAGAGAACATAAAACACTGACCACGATGGGAGTCCTGATGTGAATAGAACCAGAATTTAGGAAATTCAGGAAGGGTCACCAGATGTAAAAGGATGGAAGGCAAAAATGTGGGATTTGTTTTATCCTTACAGCTGGGGGTTTTAGTGGCTCAGGTGGTTCTTCCTGCATCATTTTCATTAAAAAAGTCTCAATCTCATTTACAAAAGAAGTAGTTGTTTTGGCCCATTAGCTAGATCTGGAAAATGAGGAGAAAGCTTCACATGGAACAAAATTTTTAGGCAATTTAGGAAATTTTGAGCAATCTGGGTCCACTTTTTACCTTTTGACTGTAAAGAAACTGTGTAGCCTGGAAACTTCTTTCCTAAAATACCTCCCGAACTGAGGTGCTTAAATGTAGGCAGTGTGAAGTGTTGTCCAAAGCTTGGTTCCAGTGCTTCCCAATCCCTTAAAAATGAAAATCCCTTGTGCTGCCATTGGGCTGTGTGGAGAGGGAGAATTGGAGAGGAGAGGAGAGAAAGCCCCAGCAGCTCCATGCACGGGGGGGATGCAGCCCCTGCCAAGTGTCATTATGAAAATTCTTCCTTTTCATACGATATTAAACTCTCCTCTTGGCAGGTCCCCTGATGCAGCCAGTGTTTTTAGTGAAAATACACGAGGCACTGAATTCTTTAACCTCAGTTCATTTCTCATTATATTACTCTGTTAATAGTCCTGGGAAATACACAAAAACCCCAGCGCTGTGTCCGAGCTCAGCGGGGATCTCTGCATGTTTAGGGTGGCCCTTGGCAGCCCATGAGCAGAGAAGAGGAAAAACCATTTTTGCAATGGGAAGAAGGCTCAGGGAGGGTTGATTTTTGTGAATTTAATTGGACATTGAAGCAAGGCCATTTGGACCTCATCTTTCTCTTTAAATGTCAGGGGTTTGAGGTTGGAATCATTATAGCAGAAGTGCTGGGTTTGATTCCTCCCCAGATTTAAGATTTCATTTAGTTCTTGTAGCCAGCAAAGAGAAGGTTGACGTGGGTTAAGTGTGGAGTTTGCCCCCAAGAAGTTCCTGCCCATTGGGCAGAACCATAATAAATGACAAGCTCATGTTTCTGGTCTGTCACAAATGTAAATCAGAGATGTGAAAGGACACATGGAAGTGTGACAGATCCCAATCCCCTGCAAATGGGGGCCACCAAAACTAACATGAGGGTGTTTCAAATACACCTGCTTTTGCTTGTTGTTCTCAGGAGCAGGCTCAGAGTCAGCTTTTGTGGCTGAAGTCACCAAGTAAAACTGGGTGCAATAAATTTATTGCTTGTGACCATGAGTGTAGCTGCAGGAGACTGGATGGTGATTTATGGTGGTGTGGCTATAAATTTTGGTCCTATCTCCTGGTCTGGGTGTATTTCATCCAGAAATATTTGATTAATAATGATTGGGTTTTTTTTCTCAAAACATCAGTTGATCTTTAGTTTTACTGCAGCAGCCAAAGAAGTTGAAAAATTTCTAAAACTCCTGTTGAATATTGTATTGATTGCAGGTGAGCTGTGGGGAAGGCCTTTTGACCAGGAACTTTTGCACACAAGTGTGAAAAATGAGGAAAGGAGGTAGAATGGTTTGCTCAGCGTTGGGCAAAAATCTGTGGCACAGGTGGAAAATCATCCCTGGTGATGTTTGCCCAGTCCCTGTCATCATTCCTGCCCTGGCTTCTCAAGCCACTACTGAATTCGTAGGTTGTTGTCAGATTCTGTCACCCAGCTGTGTGTTCTCAGCATTCCCGGGCTGGGAATCCTGCTGGGAATGGGCATCAGGGAGCTGCACTCCCACAGAGCTGCTGAGGGCTTCTCTGCATCCTGCCTCCAACAAAACCAGTGCTCCTCCAGCATCTCTTCCAATTTCTGCTCCCACTGACTCTTGCAAATGGTTGTTCTGAGCCAGCACAAACGAAACAGATGTTTAAATGTTCATTCACTCTTTTTTTATTGTATTTCTGTCCCCTCATTTTGCTTTTAGTTCAGACCATGACAGCTTTAGGTTGGGAGTTTTTAAGACCATTCATGGCTCTACTCGCAGCACCTCAAGCAGCACCACAACCTCTATTTGTGCATATCTCCAGAAGCAGCAGGAAAAAAGTTCCATTTTCCAAAAATTCCTCCCACTTCCTCTTCCCTGCGTGTGCCTCTAACCACTGCTGTATATGCAGTTAATTGAAATGGTGTTTGTTTTATCTTGAATAACCTTGTAATTGATTGAGGTGGTGGACAGCGAGACTCCAGAGTCATTTACATACCTGTGCACGGAGCAGTCATTTCTGGGAGCCTTTCCACTGCTTTTTTTTAATTTTTTTTTTTCTTTCCCTGAAGAACTATAGCGCCCTGTCTTGCATGTTTGCATATATCTATAGATACTCGCCTTCATATAGATCTCCCCACAGTCCATTCACTCTGGCTGCCACTGTCCATTTGCTGCTCCTTGGGATCTTATGTTACCTGGGCTGGGGAGACTCCTGGCACTCTTCCCTCTGAAAGAAAAACAGCCTGATTTGGGGAGTGGTCCTTCTGCACAAGGCCCCGATTGTGTGCGAGGGCCCAAAAAGTAACAAATGCACTTTAATTATGTTGGATGCTTGGTGGCTGGCTTTGCAAATCTTTTATTTGTTTTGAGTAGTGCCCCAGCAGCAGCAGCAGCACTAAATTTTGTGTGCATTTGGGGAGCCTCGCGGGCTTGGGCTGGGGGAGGGAGGACGGGCTAATTAACTGGGCTGCTGTCAAGCTAATAAACTAATGGAGAGCTTAAACAAATACAAAAATAAAGGAAGTAGACATGATGGGGAAAAATAAAGTGACTAGACATGAAGTCTTGTGCCGTGCGTTTCCAGCTCCCATGAAAAGGTGGCCGTGGGCACCCCGAATTCTATGGAGGGAGTTTTATGTCTCCTCATTCAAGTGCCCCTTTTAGGAGGCAAAGGTTTAGTGGATCTCTCCAGGAATGAGTAACGAGAGAGGAGCTTTTCCCATCCTGCCCAGAAACCAATTCCAGCTCATCAGAGTTGTTCATTTTGGAAAAGAGTCAGATTCACATTCATGGGACAGAGGGGAGTGGAAAGCAATCAATGTTTAAATCTTCTCTTTGCCAGGCCGAGATGTTACATAAGGTTGAGGAAAATGTTTTATTATCCCAACTAAGCCTGAAGTGTCAGATACTGACGACGTTTCGGAGACAGGATGCTGGGCTTGATGGTCCAATAGTCTGACTCAGGCTGACAGATTTTTCTCTCCCGCCCTCTCAGATTATTAGTTGTTCTTTTTTAGTCCATTAGGTAGGAGGTGGTTTGAAATTCAGAAAGGTTAAAGCAGCACACACGTTACTTTGGGACTGGGCTGAAAGGACCCTCCCAGCTCTGCTCATCCTGGGGCACCAGACAAATATAGATCTTTGCTCATCTGATTTCTCAAGGCCTGCGGCTCCCATGATCTCATCCTGAGGTGGTACACGCTGGGATGGGGCAGTACCTGTGCCCAGATCCTTGGGTTTGTCTCATCCCTCCTTGGCTCAGTGTTATTCCACGAGACTTTAGGGTATCACATCCCAGTTTCAGTGAAATTTTCAACCCTTTTATCACGTCAGTGAGTACTGGTTGTTCTACCTGCATTTTCCAAGGCTTATCTCAGCTCTAGAGTTTACTTAAAAACTCACAGGGCTTTCACATGTTGTTGAACACTCAATTATCTGACCCAGTGGTTAACAAAACACACGGTGCTCCGTGTTCCTCTTTGGGAAAATATTTACCAGCCAATATCTGTGTTACTTGGCCACCTTTGCTTATCAAACACAGAGAAGCTTGTGCTGAATAAATCAAGGCAGCCATTGCTGGATAACAACTTGAAAACCATCTTTTCAAATGCTAAAGAAAGGAAGTTTTGCATTTGGAGAGCTACAGGAGATGCTGGGTGGTCCCAGCCAGCGTGGGACACGTATGGCTGGGATGACACAGCCCTGGAGCTGGGCCAGGCTCGGCTTGGAGCAGGCAGCCAATATTCCAGATCTCCTGGAAAAGCCTTTGAACTGCCCCCTGATTTGCCTTTCATTTCCAGGATGAAATATCGGCCCAGAGGTTCCTTGCCCGGCTTTGATGGCGCCTCCTGAGTGTGACAGCGAGTCAGAGGAGCAGAAAGATTTTGTGGTCTCAGAACAAAACCATCAAACCACATTTTCAGTACTGATTTTCTTCTTGGAGATCTCTGCGTGGCCTGCTAGTTTCTTTTCAACTTGGAAAGGTTTGAAAGGCGGTGAGGTTGCTGGTTGCATTCTTGCAGCCCTCCTCACACATCCTCCAGGGTGTTGCAGACAGATTCTGGAGCATGTTTCAGTCTGCCCCAAACCCCATCCCCTGCAACCTTCCTGAATCCAAGGATTTCCTTCAGGAGTGTGGTGATGAAGTCTCAGGCAGAGGCAGCAGTCCCACAGAGTGCTGCTCCAAAGATTTGGGGGGAGAAGGAGAAATCAACACCAGCATCTTGCAGGAAGAAGGTTGATTTTGTGCATTTATTGCCATTTCTAAGGCACTTTGGGCTAGTTTTTGATGAATAAATCTGGCTCTGGGAGCAGCTTTTGGTTGTCTTTGATTAATGCTGTGCTAGAAGATGCTGAGACACCACACGGATGATGTGACTAAGCATTTTGCCTTGAATAAAAAGAAGCTTCAGGCTGGGGGACTGCTGGTGGTATGAGCAACTCCTAAAGATAAATGTTCTCAGATCTGTATAGATGTTAAATGAAAATTAATTCAGAGGGTCTTGTCTTTATCCCAGTAACGTCACTGAAACAGAGGAGAAGCAAAACTTTCCATTTCACTCACAACAAAAGCTCTCATCTTCCTCAACCCAAACCTCAGAATATTTTCTTGCCTCAAAAGCTGAGCTGTTCCCAAGCTCATGAAAGACAGGGAAGAGCTGGATGGTGCCCATTACTCATGGTAGTGTCATTTACCATCATCACTCTGCTCCTGATGGCTGAGGAGCTCCTTCATTTGTAGCCCTGGCTCTGTCTCATCCTCTGCTGCTGCATCTGATTCCTCAGGTTTTGGCTTTTCTATTTTTCAGATTCTGTGCTGCTTTAGTCTGTGGGTCTGGGTTCATATCAGGGGATGCTGAGCTCTCTGCACAGAGCAGGGAGACAAAACAATTCCTGCTCCAGCTGGGGACCAAGGACAAATGATCCAAACCTCAGGCCCAAGAGCACAACCAACGTGGGCTGAGGAGAGAAAAACAAGCAGGATGGGACTGCCTGGGCTAAAGCTGGAATGGGACAATGAACTCCAAGGTGCAAATGGAGCAGAACTTGTAAAAGTGAGAGCCCCCGGGAGCGGCCGTGCATTTTGGGGCCATTTTGGTTCCTCTTGGGTGCAGCCCTGGCTGGGCTCTGGTGCTGCCCAAGGTGGATCCATGGAGGAGATCCTTTTCATAAATCCCTGCTTTATTCTCTAACTCTGCCCAGCCTCCGTTCTAGGTCAGCCTTTTCAAGACATCACATCCATGGGGAATCTGACATTTTCCCATCCCTCTTTGGAATACAGTGGCCTGCACTGAAGGAAATGGTCTTTGCTCAGTATTTTTGAAGCCTCTAAGTAAGTTTTATCCATGAGGATTGACCAAGGATTTCATCCCACTGATGAATATTCAAACCGATCTTGGAGCTCTTTACTGAAATCCCTCAAAAATAACAAAACCTAAACGAAAAAAATCAAACCCATCTTTGGCAGAGAGAATTTACATTTTTCAAATTCAAAAATTTTAAAGGAATTTAAAGACTCATTTTAATCAGGAGATTTGAGAGTGGCCCTAGGAATAATTGCTGATGGAAAGGTTGGGTTGTTTGGAATGGCAGCTGGAAGAATTGTTCATTAAGAATATTTATTTAATTAACAAATCCTCCTGAAGCCAGGCTCCCTTTCCAGTCCTGATCTAAATCATGACCTTGTGGTCGATGGGGTAGATCTGGACCTGGGATCAGAGAAGATATGGTTAAGCAGTAAAAGAATGGACAAGGAATTACAAGTACACTTCCAGAATTGACTGATCTGACACAGCCACCAACTGAAGGTCCCTGCTCAGTAACTGGGTGCTTTTATCAGCAGTTTTAGAACAGCCAAGATATTAAATTAACTCTGTTTTTCCGTCCAGCCTTTCCCTGTGCCATGAATTAACTTCACTCATGGCACAAAGATGTTCACAGGGAGGTTTGGGTGTGTGGTTCCCACCTTTTCCCTTCATGCAATATGCTTCCAATTTATTTATTGTGGCTTACACATCACCTTCCTATTTTCCTGGGCTTTTTTCTGGATAAGGTATAAGAGGAGGAATGGAGAGACTGAGACAGACTGCTTTTAGGGCAGCTTTTAAGCCGAAGTGAACAGCTTGAGGGTTTGGTGTGTTTGCTTGTGCAACCAACTACAAGAGGTTTTAGCCTGTTAGGATAAAAAACTCCAATAAAACTGGAAAACATCAGTTCCAGGTTTGTTTTCTCTCAGTGTTTTCACTCTTTTTGAAGACAAATGATATTTTGAAGCATCTGTCTCACCTCTCTTAAAATCAGTGGATAGACCCTGCTCTGAAGGACTCTCAGCTATGACATTATCTTCATGACAGACCAGTGCAGTCAGTAAAAAGTTGTTAAAAAACCACATTTAGAAGCTTTTTTGTCATTGTTTATTTTTTTATTTTTATTTTTCATTTATTTAAACATTTAAAAAACAACTTGCTCACAGATCCAGCCTGGAGTTTCCAGCTTGAAAACACAGATCAGCATTTGGTCTTGGAGTCAGGCACAGATAAAATTCCAACATGTAACACTTCATTTAGTAGGGTATTAACCCCTGGGGAGTGCAAGGGAGCCCTTCAGTGAACAAAACTCCTCAGTGTGGAGCAGGTAAAAATATCTCTGCAGGATTTTTCCCCCAGTGTGTGACAATGGTGAGAAGGTGACCAGCCCAGCTCCAATCCGTTTGTTTAACTTGCTGGGAATTAATCAGAGCACCCTGGGATTAATAATTACTTAATCAAATAATCGCTTCGTGACTCCAACACTTATCTTTTTTTTTTTTTCCTCCGAGCAGGCTGGAAATAAGAGCCGTGAATATGTAAATTGGAACTGATTAGAGGATTAGGTTTCACTCTTTTTTTTTTTTTTTTTTTTTTTTGGATAAA
>VZRH01000205.1:289655-350931 GCA_013397555.1 Urocynchramus pylzowi | reverse complement strand
TTTTTTTTTTTTTTTTAACTATACTCAGTTTCAGTTTTGATTCCTAAATGCCACTTAGACTTGTTCTTGGGTTGGATAATTGTGCCACTTAGACTTGTTCTTGGGTTGGATAATTGTGCCACTTAGACTTGTTCTTGGGTTGGATAATTGTGCCTCACCCAGATTAAGGGGACTAATTCTCCAGAGGTGCCGCTATTGTAAACTCTGAGATCACAGAATCCCAGGATGGCTTGGGTTGGAAGGGACATTAAATCCAATCTTATCCCACCCCTGCCATGGCAGGAACACCTTCCACTGTCCCAGGCTGCTCCAAGCCCTGTCCAGCCTGGCCTTGGACACTTCCAGGGATCTTCCACTTCTCTGGGCAGCAGCACATCCCAGGGGAAGCTGATTTGCAAATCTGTGGCTCTTTTTGGTTATTTTCTATTTTTGCCATCCCCCGATGAATCTGGGGAAGGCTTCGGTTCAGTTTGATAATGATTTTTGTTAATTTTTGGTAGAATAAGGTTGCATTTTCCAGCTCAATCCAAACTGAAGTCCTGCTGGCAGTGCACTGAGAAACAGAAATGTAGAGAGAGAGAGATTTGTATTTGGATGTGTGGATGTAGAGAGGATGTCAATCCAAAATAATTTATAATCAAAATATACCCTTAGCCAAGAGACAGGAGGCTGTGTAAAGAAAGAAAATAATTCATTCTAAGTAGAGTTGGAAAGAGAGTTTTATATTGTGCTTGTGCTGCCTGGTTAGATGGAAATCCGAGAGGAAAGGGAGGTTAAAATTCAGTGGATTCTGACTTTTTTTTGCCCCCTGAAGGCTCAGGGGAGTCAATACCTTGAATTTTGGTGTCACCCATCACTATCTCCTCGTAAGAATTGCTGAGCACTTTCAGCACAGTGAGGGAGGAGTTGGGCTCTCATTTGACAAGAGAAGTGGCATTTTTATGGGCCTGGCTCTGAACATTTTTCTTTACCTCCCCAAATTTTGGTGAACTTTTGGTTCTGTACCAGTCCTACAGGCGACTTTCCTTTCAGCAATCAGGGCTAGCAAAATACATTATTTCTAAATGAACAAACCCTCATTTATTTCCAGGGGAAAGCAGTAAAATGTGCCATGCTCCTATTTCCAATCTTTCTGAAGCACTTTGGTTCGCTAAGTAAAAATTTTAATGCATAAAATTCATGCAAGATCGAAAGATATTAAACCCCACATTGCCATCTTTGTTCATTTGTTTTAGCCTATTATCTGTAACTCTGCTAGAAATGTTTCAGCATTTATTTTTCAGGAATAAGTTTTTCAGTCTTTCTATGAATTAATAAATAAATATTGTTGTCATTGCTACTGTTTTGACTAATTAAAACTTTTTAAACAAACACTGAATTTGAGCTGTGTATCTAAAGGATATTCTGGATTATTCCAGCCCCAAATGTTTGATTCAGATCCTCAGTCCTGACTTTATGGAACCCCCACCCTCACTCTGGTTTGTTAATTTAAGTGTGATTCTCCATCTCCACTCAGTATTCCAATGAATTCATTGCGATGCTGACAAATCCACACGGATGGATTATTCCCACTTGTGTGTCCAATTTTCTTTTAATGGGTCATTTTCCTCTGAATGGGTAATTCATTCCACCCCTGCTCTGCAGAGCTAGACCTGGTTTAAATCCCCTCTTTGCTGTAGAGTGATATAAATTGTGTGAGTTGGTGGGGAGTCATTTAGAAACTGAAGAGGGAAAGAAATGGAAAAAAGGAGGGATGGTTCCCTTGTCTGACATACAAGGGTCCTGGCTGCAGATTCAGGCAAAGACAATTTAAATTAAAACATTTTTGAAGGCAGAGAGCTGTTGAAACATGTTTGGTGATGTCTTCTCTGTATCATCATCATCCCAGCTTCTTGTTATCCTCATTTTTGAAGAGAATTACAAACCTAACCAGCAGGAATTGCTTCTGAAAGTCCGAAAGCAATCCAGATTTATGTTCTGACAGCACTGGACATGTGGGGAATCTGTTTTAACTCCTGATCCATGTGAAGTTTAATGTGGGAAGTTTAACGTGAAGTTTAATGTGTGAAGTTCAATGTGAAGTTTAACATCTGAAGTTTAATGTGGGAAGCTTAACATGTGAAGTTTAACACATGAAGTTTAACACATGAAATTTAACACGTAAAGTTTAATATGTAAAGTTCAACGTGAAATTTAACATTTGAAGTTTAACACATGAAGTTTAACACGTGAAATTTAACATGTAAAGTTTAATATGTAAGGTTTAATGTGAAATTTAAAATGTGAAGTTCAACACATGAAATTTAACACATAAAGTTTAATATGTAAAGTTCAACGTGAAATTTAACATTTGAAGTTTAACACATGAAGTTTAACACATGAAATTTAACACATGAAGTTTAATGTTAAGTTTAATGTCTTAAGTTTGATGTGGGAAGTTTAACTTGTGAAGTTTAAAATATGAAGTTTAACACGTGAAGTTTAAAATATGAAGTTTAACACGTGAAGTTTAAAATATGAAGTTTAACACGTGAAGTTTAAAATATGAAGTTTAACACGTGAAGTTTAAAATATGAAGTTTAACACGAGAAGTTTAACACATGAAATTTAACACATGAAGTTTAATGTTAAGTTTAATGTCTTAAGTTTGATGTGGGAAGTTTAACTTGGGAAGTTTAACATATAAAGTGTAACGCATGAAGTTGTACATAAGAATTTTAATGCGTGAAGTTTAACATGAAGTTTAACATATAAAGTTTAATGTGTGAAGTTTAACTTATGAAGTTTAACACGTGAAGTTTAAAATATGAAGTTTAACACGTGAAGTTCAAAACATGAAGTTTAACGCACCAAGTCTAAGGTGGTTTGCAGGGAGGCTGCTCAGAGCTCTCCATACTCGAGCCCGTCCGTGTGCACAGACAAGTGAAATCTTTTCAAACAAACAGGCTGGAAATTCTTGGCTTCTCCAGGAGCCGGCCTTATTTCCAGCAGATCGTGGTTTGGATTCCCATCCTGCCCTTGGCATTCCAGTTTTCCCCCTGCTTGCCACAGCTAGATTCTGTTTGCTGTTTCTGGACCGAGACGCTGAACAAGATCCCGGTGCCTCAGGTAGGCGATGTTTTACCGTGCAGGAAGAAATCCCTGTCTGAAGTCAGGGAATGGAACCTCCTGGTTAACAACTGGCAGACCTACAGGAAAGGGATTGAGCTGCCGTCAGTAGGTAACTTATTAATGGCTGGTGTTTAATTTCTCAGGGTAAAACAGAAGAATCTGGTGGTCCTCACATGAGTGGTGTAAGTACAGAAGGGGCTGTGTAGAAAGGTAGTGTCGTTTCCTTCCAGCCACCATTAAGGGCCTCGCAGATCTGCCAGAAAAGGGAAAATCAGCCTTCTGTGGAAATCCAGCAAAAGGCCTTTTCCCTTTTAAATCATTGCAGCAGAACTTAATGGTGCATCAGCGAGCAGAGCGTGTTCAGGCCAGATGCACACGGGGTTCTTGGATGGCTGCTCTGCAGACACTGAAGCTCCCCATTTCCTCTGTAGACTTCCCAGACTTGTTGGAGATGGAATAACTGCATTTCCCCGGGGTTCTGAGCTGGTGAAGTCTACAGGCTGTTGGGATCAGGGATAATATCTGTTGCTGAGCTTAGCTCTGCTCTACCCAACCTGTGCCAGCTCCTCTGAGCGTGGCTGGGAGAAAAACCAGCACCAAGGAGAAAAGGAAGAGTCAGAGACAACTGAAGTGTGGCTGACAAAACCTCAGTGAGGCATCAAAGGGTTGTGATTATGCTCAAAATAAGAGTGACCAAAAAAAAAAAGAGGGAGAAACCCTTTCTTTCTTAAGACCATTTTAAATGCAAAGACTCATCCAGAGCCAACAGATGCATGGAAAGAGAATTTTCATTGGCTGGAGACCAAATTAGGGACAATGCTGTACATGAAACTTGCTCGTTTGACCAATGTTATGCTTCATTTTCATCAGCGCTGTCCATGGAATATTAGATATTCTGGCAGTTATTTAATAAGGCCAAGGCACACAAGGAGCCCTTTAAGGTAAAAAGTAAAATAATCTTTATTTTCTCTTCAGGAGGTTTTGGCAAATGGGAGAAGATGGAGGAAAGGGAATAAAAAGTGTACGTGAAACAAAAGTTTTAACAGTCTGTCTAACCAATTGGGATAATTAAGTTTTACTTCAGCCCTCAGGAAACCCCAGGGAAGTTTGTGGCATCCCAGTTCATGTGCATATTAAGTAGGGGATCATGTAACCTTCATGCAAAGCTGGAAAGGGCTGGATTTGAAGGAGTTGTGGCCCTCATTTGGAGCTGTATCAGTCTGAGGCAGCCGTGTTCATCCAGGACTCTACTGGGCTGCACAAAGTTGGGTTTGGATTCACCAGAGCTCTCCAGATTAGAAGGGGAGTCAATGGAAATGTAGGGAATATCATGAGCTGGGCCAAAGGGGTGGGAACCCTGCCCAGACATCCCTCAGAACCACTCAGCAGTGCAACATCACCAGGGATCCCTCAGGGCCTGTGGAAAGCTGGGAGAGGGTGAACAATGTTCTCCCATTGTCCCACACAAAGCCAGTTCCCATTTCCCTCCCTTCTGGCTGCTGCAGGACACAGAAAATGTTTCATCGCTGTTGGTGAAAATCCTTGAGTTGGTGCCAGAGGTGCTGAAATTAGGTCCCACTTTATCCCCATGATGCCTCAGGTTTTGGCTTTTCTANTCAGGCCCAAGAGCACAACCAAGGTGGGCTGAGGAGAGAAAAACAAGCAGGATGGGACTGCCTGGGCTAAAGCTGGAATGGGACAATGAACTCCAAGGTGCAAATGGAGCAGAACTTGTAAAAGTGAGAGCCCCCGGGAGCGGCCGTGCATTTTGGGGCCATTTTGGTTCCTCTTGGGTGCAGCCCTGGCTGGGCTCTGGTGCTGCCCAAGGTGGATCCATGGAGGAGATCCTTTTCATAAATCCCTGCTTTATTCTGGAACTCTGCCCAGCCTCTGTTCCAGGTCAGCCTACACAGGGCATCACCCCCAAGCCACTCTTGCCATTTACATCTTTAAAATGAGGTGGATGCCCAAGGAGGGCACGGGACCCCCAGGATTTGCTCAGGGCGTTCTGAATGGGGTTTGCCACAGCCCCAGCACACTCTGCCTTGTGACAGCTGAGCTGGAAGAAACCAGGATAATTCTCACTAATGGTGTCTCCCCGTGGAAAAGCTGGAATGGGAGAAACCTCTCCAACAAGGGCAGCTTTGTCCCCTCAGCAGCTTGGTTGGCAAAGCAGCAATTTTAGCTACTTCCAAACATTCTTATCTGCCCAATGTACCCAAATCTGCTCACCCTCACCCTTAATCCTTAAGTTTCCTACAACATAGGAGCCATTCTCAGATCTTCACCCAGCCCTTCTTTAATACTTAAAACTCTCAGTTTACACTGACATTATTTCTTCCATTCAATACCTGGGTATTGAATTTGATTTACCTGGGTAAATCCTCAGCTGCTGAAATCAGCCCTGTTCCACAGGATAAAATTCACATTGGAGGTTTTTCCAGATTAAAAAAAAAAATTGTGTTTTCATTCTAAATGGAGAAGAAAACATGAGAAGGTTTTGTGAACAGAGTGGTTCATTACAACTTTTGTGGGGTCCCTGAGGATCCCAACCAGGTGTAGGAAGAGAAGGAAAGAAGACAGAGGAAGAACACTAATTTTAACACATCAGCCACTAATGAGATTCAAAGTCACAGCTTCCAACCCTTCCCTCCTTTTCCCTTCTTCAGCCCACGGTCCTCCAGCAGTCCCAAATATGATACAGCACTTCAGGAGACAAACATTCCTATGGCATTTCAGGAGTGCTGAGGTGGGAGAGATTGATTTACCAAGGCCTTACAGCCAGGGGGGATTTTTTAGCCCCCCAAACAATGCTGTTATAGAACATGTCCTCACAAAATATTCAACCCTTGCACATTTCCATTTTGGGCTTGCAACCAGGTGTGTCTGAGCTCTCTGCAGCAGGGTTTTTACCCAGCGTGGTTCCTGGAATTAGAATGCAGCTTTATCCCCGTGTGTTTTCTCCAGCAGCCTCAGTTCCTGGACAAGCAGTTCTTGCCTTGCACGTAGGTCACCTCCATGCTGGAAAAAACCTGCAAATAGCTCACCTCATGTCCTCCAAAACACACAGGCATCTTCCCTGAGATGTTTCTCTTGGATTTCTTGGCTGTCTCCAGGGTTGGGAATGTGCAGACTGTGTTACCTGTGCTCCAGCTATTTTGACAAAGCAGTGGGAACGGAAGGATTAAGGTTGTGACACCCTCTGAGCTCACTTTTGGGTGATCCCAACCAAGAAAACTGGGAGCAAAGAGGACATTTAGCTCAGACCTCCCACCCCAGTGCTCTGGCCTGGAGCACTGAGTCCAGCCCAAGGCCACAGTGGTTGTTCCCTCAGCTCAGGTGGCAGCAGCACATTGCTGGGAACGTCCCCGGCTCGCTCTCACAGGTGACTTTCTGCCACAGCAGCACTCTCCAGCTGCTCATGGCAAAAATGGAGCATCTCATGAATTAGCTGCTCTGGAAGAAGCTGTTCAAGCTGCTCTGCAGGGGAGAGGGGGAGGCACCTGCCAGGAGGGCTGGGCTTGGTGTGATTTTGGTTCTTGGAAGTGTTTTGGCCTGGCTGCTTCCTTGAGTCCCCTCCAAGGCCTATCTCACAGGATCCTGACCGTCTGTATTTTCATCCACACTGCACCCAAAGCTTGTCTTTAATTCTTTCCCAAGCCCTCAGAGTGCCTATCCCCGCTGAGGAACAGAAAACTCCAGTCCACACCGAGCACTAACCCACCCCACTAATCAGAGAAGGGTTAACAACAAGATTGGTGGGCACGGCCCCCCTGTTCTCTGCAAGGTTGGTTGGAATTGTGACTCGAGACTGACAGCTTGCCTGAGTGTTTGTGGTTCAGCTCAAAACCACAAGAGCCAGAAGCACATGGTTTAGATTCAGGGTCTCTCTCCAGCTAACACGAACCAGTTGTTCCAGAAGCTTGGCTATCTCTTGGAGAAGAGTTTTGCACCAGGATCAGCCTTGATTCACCCCAGACGGCCCTTTGGAAACCCAAAGAAAAAAAAAAAAAACCAAAAAATTTCCTAAACAAAGCCTCACATTTACTTTTTCTTGTTTATTTTTGCAGCTTGTAAAGGAGCTACTAATATCCTGGTTGTAAAAAAGAAAAAAAAAGAGGAAAAAAAAAAGAGAGAGAAAGAAGAAGAAAATTTGAAATGCCAATCAAAAGCAGCGCCAAATTAGGGAGTGTTTACTTCAAAAATATGTTTTTTGTTGCCTTTTTAAAGGCAAATTCCTGTAATGCAGTAATGTCGGGGAGGGCATGGAAAGATGAGACTTAATTGACTCAAAAAATATATTTAGACCAATCTTTTCAAATTTGGATGGGTAAAATGAGACACAGAGTAGGGCTAAGGTTTAGTCAATGAGCTTGCACATAAAAAGCATTAAATATACACTTAACACTGGTCACTGAGCTTAATTCCACTGTCACAGAGAACCATAAGTTCAATGGAAAGGAAGGAAGGAAAGGATGGAAATTAAAATGCACAAGGAGAAATGTCCAGGCGTGGGTAACTCCTTCACAAACCAGGTGAAGGCATCATCACCCAGCTCATGTTGGAGTGGGAAACAAGTGGGGGTCAGTGTTCAAAACCCCAGGTTTGTTCCTTGTCCTCTCACTGATTATCTGCCCTGTGCTCCCTGTCACTGGGCACAGATTTAGCACATCCTCTCTGTATTTCTCATGCCCTGGCTGAAAGGAGCTGCTCCCAAGAAGGTGGGACTTGTCACAGCGAGGTGTGACATGTGCAGAAACCCTGGGCAAAAGAACAGCCCTGGCAGCTGGAGAGGCAGCAGGTCAGGCAGCACTGAAGTCACATCAGCAAGGCAGAATAAAACCATGCATGCCTCGAGTGTGCAAGAGGCTGGTTTGCTGTAATAATGTTAATCATCCACTCTGAGAAGTGAAAGAGCAGTAATTTGATAAATTATTGTGGTGAGGAAAGAAACCCAGTGCTCACTTACCCCAGATCCCAGGTATTAGGGCTGAAATGAATTCTCCTCTAACATTTCCCATCAGCCAACCCCCGGGATTATTTGTCTTTATCTTTCTCCTCCTTGATACAAAACTGGTTCCAAGCTATTACATTACAACATGGAACCACCTTCTGTCCTTGGAGGTGAGGAGCTTGACAGAGAGAAAGAATCCTTCTCTGCTGTGTCTCTCTATCTCCTAATTAGGAATAAGTGACCATAAAATCTGTGGATGTGTGAAACCACAATATATTCCCCTGTTCTGCCATTAAAAGCCACTCACGACACGAAGGTGAATCAGGGGTGGGAGGAGCGTGTGATTATACACCAGGAGTTTGCTTCCAAGAACAGATTACATTTCTGGGAATTCCAAATACCATATATTTTATTTTAGTATTATGGGAATTTTCAAAAGGCTTCTAACGTTACTGCTCTTTAAGCTGCTCCATAATCGTGGGGTAATTTTTATTAACAAAAAGACTTTATACCTTGAGAGCCACGCAGGGGCTGGGGCAGGGCTGCTGGGCTGAGCAGGAGGCTCTGAGGGCTGAGATGCTCTGTAGGTGCATCAGAGCTGCCCTGGCAGGTTTAAACCTGACTGGAAATGCAGGTTTAAGGTGAATGTCTGTTGCTTGAGCCATTTGGTGGGGCTACACTGACCTTTTCACCACACACACACTCTTAGGGACCCTCCTTCTTTTCCACTTCCCTCCTGTTTCTTCAGACCTCCAAAGGTTTTCACCTCTTTACTTTAATGATCACATTTGTGAAAGAGAGGCCTAAAATAACTAGGCTTTGCTCCTGTAAAAGAAATTTTAATTAAAATCAAATTAATTAATTGAAAGCTAATGGTAAAAGCAAGGTTTTAAACTGCCAGAGGGAAGGGTTAGGTTGGATTTTAGGAAGAAATCCTTTACTCAGAGTGGGGTGAGTTCCTGGAACAGGTTGCCCAAGGTTGATTTGTGGAATCCCCATCCCTGGCAGTGTCCAAGGCCAGGTTGGATGGGGCTTGGAGCACCCTGGGATGGTGGAAGGTGTCCCTGCCCATGGCTGGGGTGGAATTAAATGATCTTAAGATCTTTCCTACCCAAACCATGCTGGGATGCATTCCACGAGGATGAGATGGGAAGAGGAAACGCTCCAAGCTCTTGATCCCTACAAAGTGATGGACACTGAAATGCTCAGAGTGGGATGATCCCTGTTCCTGCCTCAGTGTGCTCTGGGGTGTGTGGGAGAGCTGGGGACAGCTGTGCACAGGGAAAGGAGTCCCCAGACTGTGCAAAGCAGTGCCAGGAACATGGAGAACCCTGCGGGAAGACTGAACGTTCCAGAAGCGTTCATCTGCCGCCGAGCGAGGAGTTGGACGGCAGCACTGAGAATGTCCTGCCCAGTTTGCTTTCAGATCTGTTTATTTTATTTCGTGGGGACTTTTTAGTCCTGCCCATTGTGAGTGTCTTTGGTTACAGCGGGTTTTATTTCAGAGATCAGCCCGAATCTGCTGAAAAGGGAAAGTGTGACCCTGGCAGATGCCACGAGCCATAAATCCCCCAGGGCACAGCCCCACCACAGCCTTGGCGAGGCCCACAAAATGTCCTGAGGGGGAAGGGACCCACCAGGATCCAGCCCAACACCCAAATCCCACCCTGGGCATCCCTGGCAGCACTGTCCAAATGCTCCTGGAGCTCTGGCAGGGGCTGTGCCCATTCCCTGGGGAGCCTGGGCAGTGCCCAGCACCCTCTGGGGGAAGAACCTCTCCCAAAATCCAACCTAAACCTTCCCTGGAACAGCTCCAGCCATTCCCTGGGTCCTGGGAGCAGATTGGTGCCCAGCAGAAGATGGGTCTGTTCAGGAGGTTGGTTCTGTCTGGAAGAAAAGCAAAAATCCTCCTCCAGAGGCAGAATTTCCCTTCTGTAGAGTCCCACAAGATGAGAACTTGGGCTTCCATCCTTGATTATTTTGCTTTAGGTTTAGAGAACATCAAAACACACCAAGAACCTTCCACCATGGAAGGGTTTTTTAAAGCAAAAGCAGTAGAATTGGTTAATTCTTAATTCTTCTGTTTCCATTTAAGGTGCTTTGTTTGCAAATGTGGCTTCCAGTGTCTGGGATTATCAGACTCCTTTTGATGCCTGATATTATGACAAGTTACTTCTCCCATTTTTTCTACTGGGACAAATCATGTTTATGGAAACACAGAAGGGAGGGAACGATACCTTTGGGTTTAGGTTTTACATTCCTATAAATAAAACCATCTGAACTGCGTTTTGTTTGGGAATGGAATGATTTTCTGCAATAAAAATAATAATAATAAAAAATCAGAGTGATATTGTACCAAAATCAAATTGAAACAAAACAATATTAAATTAATAATATTAAATATTACCACTTTTACCAGAATGGGAAACTTTTACTCTTAAAAAGCTGAAATACCTCAGTGTTAGGGCTCTCAAGAGAGCACAGAATTTTCCCTAATTTTAATGGAAGTGTGATAACCTCCTGTGGATAAGGATCAGGAGCATGGTCTGGTGATTTAGGACTTTTTCTCACATGAATACAAATAATTCACTGCTTTGTGCAATCTAAGGGTGGCCCACAGAAACAAACCCAATAATTATTTATGAACCCTCTGATCTTGGTTTGGACTTACTGGTCCTAAATGTGGAGCAGCTTTTTCCACCTGGGATTGGGAATTGCAGCTGTGGTTGGGAAGGGGCTGGGAGGGGACACAGCTGGGAGGGACAGGGCACGAGGGGGTCCTGCCCCAGCTGAGCAGCCAAAGCCAGGGAGAAATTTTTACCTGACTGCAGCCCTCGCTCTTAGAGAATTCTTAGGATAATTAAGGGTGGAAAAGACCTCCAAGATCATCAAGTCCAACCTTTGGCTGAATCCCAATGTTCCCACTGAACCCTATCAGATCTCCAGGTTAAGGCTCCATGGGGCACGTGGGGTTGGACAAGAGGACCTCTGAAAGTCCCCTCCAACCCAAACCCCTCAATGATTCCATGATTCCACTCTCCACGTCCCTGCAGGCCTCTGTCTGTCCCTCGTGTCACATCTCCTCCCTTGGTGACAAGACATGTTTTGGACTCCAGCCTGGAATGTGACGGAAGCTTCATCCCTACCCTTCATCAATGGAATCTTTTATTTCAGAATTACACAGGGCTTGGAGGAAAGGGCATCTCCACCAAATACAGATCAGCAGCAGCAGTAAAGCCTTGAAGAGCCAAGGTGGAGCTTTGGGGATGTGCAGGAGCTCCAGTGGAATGGGCATCGTGGCCTTTGTGGGGTGCACAACCACCAGGGAGGGTTCCAGGAGTGTCAGTGACCTCAGCCAGCCCAGACACACGCTGGAGTCCAGCTTACAGCTGACTGGAATCCTGAGGTTTTCCTGGCCCACAGCCAGTTTGAAACCCACTCGAGCCACCCCGGTATTTTATAACATTGTAAAGACTTTATTGTTTAAAACATTTCAAAAATTCTCCACACAACCTGGCGGCCTCCCAAAACCATCTCAAATGAGCCAAAACTATCAGCAGCCACCCACCTTCCTGTCCATTATCCTCTGATTAATGACATTCCACCTCCAGGTTCTGACATTTGGGGTCTCCCTGATGCAGGACCTCTGCGTGGATGTGGTCCCTGAGACTGCAGAGTGTCTGTGGGGTTGGCAACCAACAGTTGTGTTGGACTGGGGGTGGCTCTTTGGCATGGGGGGACCGTGCAGGAAGGGGCTCTGGGGGTGCAGAGAGACCAGGGCTGGCAGCATCTTGGAAAAGCTTCATTGGATATGGCAAAGCAGGAGAAACCAAAACACATGGAAGCTTCTGTTTCTGGATGGGTTCAGTTTCTGGATAGTTTAGTTTTCTGGATTGGTTCTGTTTCTGGATGGTTTTTGTTTCTGGATTGGTTCTGGTTTTAGATAATTTCAGTTTCTGGATTGGTTCTGTTTCTGGATAATTTCAGTTTCTGGATGGTTTTTTTTGTTTCTGGATTGGTTCTGTTTCTAGATCATTTCAGTATCTGGATTTTTTTTTGTTTCTGGATTGGTTCTGTTTCTGGATCGTTTCTGTTTCTGGATCATTTCTGTTTCTGGGTCGTTTCTGTTTCTGGATCCCTGTTTCTGGGATGGTTTCTGTGCTCTTTGCCCACTCATCTTGTACCTTCTGAGGCAAAACAGCCATAAGAATAACCTGAATAAATAGCTACCAGCTAACCTCCTTAGCTGGAATTAATTATTGAATCAGCTCCATCAGGAAAAACAACAGCAATGTTTATTTCCTGTTTCAGGTGATAATTAGTTAAAGGATCAAAGTGGTTTAATGAGGATGGGCAGGCCCTGGCACAGGTGCTCAGAGAAGCTGTGGCTGTCCCTGGATCCCTGGAAGTGTCCAAGGCCAGGCTGGATGGGGCTTGGAGCAGCCTGGGACAGTGGAAGGTGGGGATGGAACTGGATGAATTTTGAGGTCCCTTCCAACCCAACCCAATCCAACCCAACCCAACCCAAACCAACCCAAATCATTCAAATTCCATGTTTCCATGATTCTATGATTCCGGCACCTTGCTGAATGGCCATGCTGCTCCCTTCTGCTGTGGATCCAGGAGGTTTTCCAGGGAAGCTGCTTTTCTGAGTAAAGCCATGAAGAAAAGACTCAAAAGTGCTCTGGAGTCAGAAGTTCCCACCTGGACAATGTCTCTGAGTCCCTGCCTTGCCCCAGGCACATGACAGAAGATGAGCAGAACATCTGCTCTGTGATTCCACCCAGAGCTGGGCATCCAAACAGCTTTCAAATCTGGATCAGAGGATCCTTTCTTCCTGAGAATTGACTTTCCCCAAGCATTAATTCTGGTGCAAAGTAGGCACAAGGGCACGTGCAGCTTTGCTGTGTGGGTCCTTCAGCAGATTGAGGATTTATTCCTGCGCTCTGTGCTCACCTCTGCCCAGAATTTGGTGCTGTTTTTGTTTTATACACAAACATTTCTGGCTTCATTCCTGCCTGCATCTGTACATGTACGTGTTTATTCCCATGTCTACACCAATATATAGCTCAAATGGGGGTGGGAGCACAGCAGATAATTTTTCAGGAGGTTTTATTTCCATGAGAAGCTTCAGAGCACATTTTCACTCAGCACTGACTCATCGTTCTTTCTCTCTCTCTTTTATTTTTTTTTTTATTGCTGCCTAATCCAAGAAACTCTGACTAAGTCAGCTCTGCCACGTCCCGAGTGTAGCAGGGATTCCTTGATGCAAACAGAACTGGTAATTCTCCTCCGAAATAGCAAGAAATTGCTATTTGTGGGCTCCTGCTTTACGCAATGCTGACCTTGGCTGAGGCAGCCCCGGTGGAAAGGGCCGTGGTGCATGAAGTCAGTGCCACTGTGGTAAATAAAGGCCCAATTTCAACATCTCCTGGCACAGCAGGCAGAGCTGGGCAGGGGCACCGAGCTGGATTTTCTGAGCAGCAGTCTGGGAACCTCATGGCTCTGTGTCATGGGGACACAGCCCAGCTCGGTGTCTCAGCCGGGTGTTTTGGTGAGTCCTTCCTGAACATGCAAACCCTTTCCATGTTCTGCACAGCCATTAAAGAGAGCTGGCAGAAAAACTGATGGGCTGGGAGCACCACAAGAGGGTTTTGTCAGTGGCCCAGGCTGCTGGAACTTCAGAGGGTTACAGGTATTGACTGAAAAAAAAAAAATAAAAGAATAAAAATATAAGAGCCTATTTCAGCACTTCAGCTTGGCAGAAAGAAATCATTGAGTGAGACCAGGTCTAGGCATGATTTAGCCTCACACAGACCAGTTTCGATGGAAAAAGTCAAATTAGGTGAATACCTGCAGCCCATAAACCCCAATGACATGTGTACATGTTTCTAAAACAAAACACAGCTCAGACTCCTGAAAAAGGCCAACTGCCCTTGCTCAACTTGCCCAGAGTCTGCTTTGCAAGGCTGATCCATCTTTTTTGGCCTGTAAACCCTTAAATAACACCATGAGGAGTCAGTGCCCATCAAGTTCCCTTAGCTGATCAAAATTAAATTGCAAAATCAGGGTTGGAGAACTCCAGACCTGGCTTTTCCTGTGGCTGGACAATCCTCTTCCCAGGAGGGGATCAGGAACCCTGTGGCTGTCCCAGAGCTCCTTGAACAGGGTCATTTCCCTCTTCCACATCCTCTCCAGCTGCATTTTAACCTCCAGGAAAGAGCTGGGACCATTTCCCTGCTGGATGTGCCCCTCCTTCAAGGCAGTGTTTTCACCCTAAACCCATGTGTGATGTTTAAATTGATAAATCCATGGATCTGCCATAGCTTGATTAGCTCAATTCCAGTGTCTTCCAGTGGTGTTTTCCCTCTCTGACATTTCCCACACGTTTGCTGCACAGCTTCTTCCCTGCACAGGCTGTATCCTCGTTATCACATGAAATCATGTTTTATTGGGAGAAATATCACCTCAGAAACACACTGGAGGTACCTGAGCTGGCTGTTTCTCCCAAAATTCTCAGCTTTCTTTCATCAGGATGGTTTTGTTGAGATGATATTGCCTCTCCTGGGCGTCATTCATGGGAGCTCCACAGTGGTGATGAATAAAACAACTGTGGCCAGACTGCAATAAATTAATTGCAGCATTTTATGTGAGTAAGAGAATGGGCAGGAGACCTGAGACTGAAACCCAAATCTGCCTCTGCCTCGGGATCCGTGGTTGAAAGATTGGTCTGAAAAAGAGAAAAGATGTCAGAGTGGGAAGAGGGAGTTTGGGGGGAAAATAAACCCAAAGCAGCCCAGCACGCTGTGGTTTCTAACAAGCAATTTGCAGTCTCCATTTCCAGCCAGCCAAGTACATGGAAGATCTGAATTTCTAATTTAGCGACTGCATGTTATGTTTTATGAGATGCAGAAAGTTTTTTATGGATCTGTGTCTCTGCCTTTTATTGGCTGGAAACTGATTGTGGAGCTGCATTTCGGGAGTCCTCCAAAAACCTGGGGCCAGGAGGGAGATACCAGTCTTCCTCTCCAGCTTTTGTTTTGGCTCAAATAGGATCTGAGTTCCAGGTCTGCTGCTGCAGCTCACAGCTGGCACTGCCAGATTTCACCTTCCAGGTGTGCTACAGCTCCCAGTCTTGCTTTATTAAGCACTACTTTAATCTTAGGCTGCAGTGGGAAAACAGAATTTTGTCCAGTTTAATGGAATATTTAATGAATTAACCCATCACACAAATTGAAGCCATCTGATGCCTCAGGTTCAGCTTTTCTATTTTTCAGATTCTGTGCTGCTTTAGTGTGAGGGTCTGGGTTCATACCAGGGGATGCTGAGCTCTCTGCACAGAGCAGGGAGACAAAACAATTCCTGCTCCAGCTGGGGACCAAGGACAAATGATCCAAACCTCAGGCCCAAGAGCACAACCAAGGTGGGCTGGAGAGAGAAAAACAAGCAGGATGGGACTGCCTGGGCTAAAGCTGGAATGGGACAATGAACTCCAAGGTGCAAATGGAGCAGAACTTGTAAAAGTGAGAGCCCCCGGGAGCGGCCGTGCATTTTGGGGCCATTTTGGTTCCTCTTGGGTGCAGCCCTGGCTGGGCTCTGGTGCTGCCCAAGGTGGATCCATGGAGGAGATCCTTTTCATAAATCCCTGCTTTATTCTGGAACTCTGTCCAGCCTCTGTTCCAGGTCAGCCTTCCCAAGGTATCAACTGGAGAGGAGAGAAACCTGTGCTGAATCCCAGGGTCCAGTGGGATGTACAGGATCATCCTCCTGCTCAGGGAGAGCAGCCAGTCCTGGTGTGGGAGCAATCCTGGGAATCAAAGGTGGGAATTACTTCAAATCTCAGCACCAGCCCTAATCCACGGGGATTTTTGGCACAATAAGGTCCATTTGGGGAGGTGCAGCCCTGTGCTTTCATGCTGGCACTTGCTCAGCCTGCAGGGAAATCCCAGCAGGAACCCCCAGCCTCTCCCCATCCTGCAAGAAGCAGGAGGGAGAAAATCCAGAGCAAAGCATTTGTTTGATAATCCCAAATTTACTTACAGGTATTTACAAATTACTAAATCCATGGCTTTGCCAAATGGAATTCAAACTCGGTGCTGTCAGTGAATATTGGGCAAGGGAACCTTTTGCTCTGGGATGTGCCACGACTTGGAGTCCTGACTAAATCTGGGCTCCTGTTGTGCAATCAGGATCATTTTCCAGAGAGATTTCAGGGATTAACTGGCCTGGTAAATCCTGTGGGTTGGGAACAATTTTACAGCTGTACCACGGCAGAATATTAATTTATTAATTACTTTTGCTGTGAGAGGATGAACAGGTTTGCTCTGCTCTCCTTTCTTCAGACCTATAAAGCAAATTTTCCATTCATTTTTAAAGGGAGGGCATGTTGCAAACTATATCCTTTTTAACATTGACATATTCATCTGAAATATTAACATATGCAGCATTCCTAGGACAAATATTGCTGATTATTCACCGATTTTCCAATCAAGGGTAAAGACCACACTGCTATTTTTAAGTTATTGGTATTTTTACCTATTAGGGTACTGCCAAAATCCAGCATTTTAATATGGTTACGACCACTATTATAGATATTTTGAATTTTGTGTCTAAACCCTTGACAGTTTCAAGTGAGCACATGAAATTTTTCTGCAGGATTTATCTGTGAATAAATCAGAGAATCAGATACAGTTCAGTATCTCACCGCCAGACAGGGAAGAATCCATGTCCTCAGCTTCCCGTGGAAATAAATCAAAAAAATAAACCAGAAATGTGGGATTTTGGTGGGGAGAAAAAGCCCTGATTGCTCGAACCTTTCTTTTTTTAATTTTCAAAGCCTTCCTGAGCTGGCTGGCCAATTCTTTTCCCAGCATTTCGGGCCAGTCTGGGAATTTGGGAGGTGGGATTTGGTGCGGGGAGTTATGAAGTGTGGGAGCAGTGATGATGGGCAGGCGACAGCTCCTGGTGGTAATTCCAGGGATGGGATTGGGGCTCAGAGCAGAGTGGTTGGACAGGAGCTGGGATGGCAGCAGCCCATCAGCAGCACCTGGGATCGCTCCCAGCTCCGGCTCCGCCTTCTCCAGAGGGATCCCGGGGTCAGGAAAGCCTCGGGATGTTGGCTGGGCCGTGGGGAGGGGATTTAAATATTTAAATATTTAAATAATTTTGATCAGCTAAGGGAACTTGATGGGTACTGACTACTCATGGTGTTATTTAAGGATTTACAGGGATATTTTAAATAAATCTGGTGGAAGTTGATAAAAGGTTGTTTTTCCTCCTCTTATTCTGTTATAAATTTGTAAGAACACTTTGCTCTTTGTAAGAACAGATCATTCACTTCTATTTATCATTAGGATTCATCAGTGGGTCCAGCTGGGAGAGGGGAGACGAGCCGGCACCGAGCCCCAATCCCAACTTCCCAAAGTGGAGTTTTAGGGTGGATTTTGATGTCAAGTTTTCCTTTCTTTGGGTGGAAGGGTTCAGGAGCTTTGGGAATGTGTGGTCAGGGAGTTACAACCCCTGCAGGGCATCATCCCAACCCTCCTGCTCTGCTCCAGCCTCCCTTTCCCCACAGTGCAGAATTTCCTTCTGGAGAATCCAAATAGAAAACTGTCATAGAAAGCCAATTCCTCCTCTTTTTGGGAAAAAAAAAAAAAAAACCAAAAAAAAGCCAACCATAACTTTCTTTCTCTTTCACAGCAGGAACCCCATCCTGTAAACACCAGGCAAACCCTGTCAAAACATTGGGAATAAGATTTTATCTATTTTCCTTGGATGTTTCCCCCTGTGCCCCCTCCTTTGTGGATCGTGGTTAAAGTGATAATGAGTAAATCCTGGGATTCCTCCAAATATTTCAGCCAGCGCTGGAATTGTGCACAGATACCCAGAAAAAATCCATGGCCATAGATTGTCAGCACCCCAATTTGAACAAAAAATAACGGTGGGGACCCCCTGTAAACATGGAATTAGAAAGGGAATGTTAAATGGGAATGATCTTATGTTTATACAGAGCTTTTCATTCAGGGGGACCCCAACTGCTGTGGAAGTCACTGCTCATGGGTAACCATGGGACAACTGAGGGCAGGCAGGCAGGGAAAAATCCAAAATTCAGTAGGAAAATCCAGGGACCCCCCAAAAATAACCTGTTTACAAGAAGCAAGGGCTGAGAAAGCACTGAAGCTGCAGAACATGCAGGGGATCATCCATGGAACGAGCAGGGGATGATTTCTGGGACAGAGAAGCTCCAGGGAAGATCAAAACAACCCTCTAGGATCGAGGGAATGAGGGAATTTTTTCCAGCCCCACTTGGATGTGCTGACTGTGCTGTCAGAGCTCCGAGGGCTCCTGTGAGGACAGTTTCCATTTGTAATGTTAATTTAGCCATAAATGCTCCAATCCCAAGGCCAGGTCCGTGCCATTCCCTCCTGGCAAATGTTCCCCAGGCTCCAAATATCCCAAGGTTTGGTGGAGGTCATGGAAGGGGAAGGGAAAAGAACATTTTTGAATTGTCTGGGTTAAAACTGAGTTTTAACTTGGAAAAGGTGAAAGGCTGGTGGTGTTGAGTTTGGGGAGCTGCAGTATGGATTAATTAAAGCCAAATTTTCCCACTTTATCTTGGGATATGCCTTCCTGTGAGCCCCAGTTTCCCATCCCAGTCACCCACAGACCAAAAAGGGGACAACTGAAACACTTTTCCAAAATCTGTGGAGATTGTCCTTCCAAACACACTCTTTTTAGGCATTTAATGAAATGTTTTAGCTTTCAGTAAAGACAAAAAACTTCTAATGTTTTCCAGGATGTATCTTTTATTTAAGAAAAACCTGATTTTCTCCAGCAAACCAGGCATTTTGTTGAAATATTTTAATTTTCTCAAGCCCCAGGGTTCCTGTCAAAGACCAGCCATGGTTGTTTAGTGCAAAAGAAGCCAAGGAGTGCTGGGGAGGCTTAATGGGATCAGATCATAGCTCAGACTTTGCTCTCAATGTTCCTTAAATCAGTTCTAA
Source organism: Urocynchramus pylzowi (assembly GCA_013397555.1). Taxonomy (NCBI): domain Eukaryota; kingdom Metazoa; phylum Chordata; class Aves; order Passeriformes; family Fringillidae; genus Urocynchramus; species Urocynchramus pylzowi. The sequence continues at coordinate 331,863 of VZRH01000205.1, read as the reverse complement.
ATAACACTTCTGGGCAGCCTAAACAGCTATTTATTTATTCATTGATTGCTCTTTAAATAAATCTGATGGAAGTTGATAAAAAGTTATTTTTCCTCCTCTTATTCTGCTATAAATTTGTAGGAACATCTTGCTCTCCTGTGGCACTCCAAAGAACAGATCCTTCACTTCTATTTATCATTAGGATTCATCGCTTTTTTTTGGAAAAAACTCCATGTTCCCTCCCTGCTCCTTCCCCTTTATTTTTTAGGAAACTTAGGCACTTAAAAGCAAAACAGAGCAGCAAAGCAAAGCACACTTAGCACTAATCTGGAAAGGGGGAAAGGCACTAAAACAGCTTTTATTGTTGAAAACTCAGCCTGAAGTTTTCCTCCTATTAAAAAAAAACAAATCTTGGTGACATTTGTTGGAAATTCTGGGAGCGAGTGGCTCATGAATTCCATTGCAGGTCTGTAAAACCAGCCCAGCTCGAGCTGCCATGGAACCAGAGCTCTGATTCCCCCTTGGAGAGGTGGGAAGCTCCACAATTCCAATTCCATTCAATTAAATGTCAAATTCAGATTAAAATCACGCTGGGCTGAGCGTGCTCCGAGAGGATTTGGAGCTCCTGGCCTGGAGGGTCCCTTTGGGTGGGGAGGATTTGCTTGGTGGAGAAAAACTTTAATCTGCTGGAGTTGTGAAAAATTCCTCATAGAGGTCCCCTGATCCTGGAAATCACCGGATTTTAGCCCATTTTGGTGGGATGAGGGTGGGTTTTAGCCATGTAATGTAAAAGCCACTGAGTTTTGGCTGCCTGGTAAAGGAGAAGCTTTGTGGAGGCCACACAATGAAAAAAATTCACACAGTCCACACAATCCATAGAATCCACACNCCACACAATCCACAAAATCCACACCATCCACGCCATTCACAGAATTGACACAATCCCACACAATCCACAAAATCCAAAAAATTCACACAATCCCACACAAACCCACACCATCCACATCATCCACAAAATCCACACAATCCACAAAATCCACACAATCCACAAAATCCAAAAATCCACACAGCCCACACGATCCATAGAATCCACAAAATCTACACAATCCACAAAATCCACACAATCCAAAAAATCCAAAAAATTCACACAGTCCACAGAATCCACACAACCCCACACAATCCTACCCAATCCACACCATCCAGACCATTCACACAATCCACAAAATCCAAAAATCCCCACAAAATCCACACCATGCACGCCTCCACACCCAGGGGTTCTCTCACCTCCCCACTGAGGGATTCTCTGCTTCCCTCTGAAGGACCTGGCTGCTGATATCCCATATTTTGGTTGGGAAAGCTTTTCCCCATGATCTTATCTCAAAAAAGATAACAGATTCTGTGTTTCTGCTCACTATGCAGAGTTCTTTTTCTCCGTGGCATTTCCAAAACTCACAGAGAGTGAGGGACATAATTCAATACTCAATTCACAGATCAAACTAAAATAATTTCATTTGTGAAGAATTAATGTGGACTCTTCCATTTCATTGCCCCCTCACTCCTGCTCCAAATCGCCTCAGAATCTGTCCTTTTGTAAATTTGGTTTTAAGGTAATAAAAACAAAAAAAAAAAAGAAAAAGTTTTTATAATTTAAAGTTTTCAGTCATTCACAGGGATGTCTCATATTTAGTTTTGCAGACATAAAAGTGTTTAGACACCCCTTTGTTGGACTCCAGCTGGTGCAGGTGACCAGATTGATGCTGGTTGGTGTTTTCAGTGCCCACAAGGTGCTTTTTGCTGCTTTTAAAGGAGAATGTGCCTGAGGCAGCTCCAGCAGCTGGTGAGGGGGCTGAATTGTTCCCCAAAATGTGTCCTTGCTGGAAAAGCTCCATGCCAGGAGCTGCTCTGCTCCTTGCTTCAGACCAGCTGGGATAGAGGATCAAACCCTGAAGGTGATGCCTTGGGAAGGCTGAGCTAGAGCAGAGGCTGGGCAGAGTTCCAGAATAAAGCAGGGATTTATGAAAAGGATCTCCTCCATGGATCCACCTTGGGCAGCACCAGAGCCCAGCCAGGGCTGCACCCAAGAGGAACCAAAATGGCCCCAAAATGCACGGCCGCTCCCGGGGGCTCTCACTTTTACAAGTTCTGCTCCATTTGCACCTTGGAGTTCATTGTCCCATTCCAGCTTTAGCCCAGGCAGTCCCATCCTGCTTGTTTTTCTCTCTCCAGCCCACGTTGGTTGTGCTCTTGGGCCTGAGGTTTGGATCATTTGTCCTTGGTCCCCAGCTGGAGCAGGAATTGTTTTGTCTCCCTGCTCTGTGCAGAGAGCTCAGCATCCCCTGGTATGAACCCAGACCCACAGACTAAAGCAGCACAGAATCTGAAAAATAGAAAAAACTAAAACCTGAGGCATCAAAGGCAACCTGAGAGAGAACATCCCAAAACTCAGCCTGGCCAAGGAGCTCTCCAAGCTCTCAGAGCACTGAGATGGAGCTGCTGGTGGAATAAAAAATGAATCAATCAATAAATCAGGGAATAAATACCCAAATAAATCAGGGAAGAATGAAAGACATGGAGAAATAGGCCTGGTAGCTTTCCACCAGCTGGGTAACCCCGAGGCACTCTGGGTGTCCAGCAGAGAAAGCCCAGTTTGGAGCTGGGATGTGGGAATGGTTTTGCAGGGCTGGACTGGTCAGAAACCTTATGGAATTTGTCACATTTTTCAAGGATGAGGGGAAGAATGGAAACCACGAGTGAAAGCACCCAAAATAACCACAAATAACTACAAAGGGAGCCCAGCCTTGGGGTTTTAGGCTGTCTCTCCCCTGCCCTAAGTTCTTTTCCTGTTTGCCTCAGCTTAGCCCCAAAATACGTCAGAGGTTCCCAGGAGACTTTACTGCCCTGGAATGGCCTCGTGCTTCCTGCAAGGCTCTGTCTGCTCCCTCATCCTCAGGGCCTGAGGGGCTTTGCTCCCTGTAAATCCCCATTTCCCCAGGAATACATCCCAGGCAGCCATTTGCTCTCAGATGTTGGACTCTGCCCCCTTGCCAGGTGCATTTTTTACATGAAATTAATAGGAAATTTGTCACTTCATTTCCATTTTTCTGTCCTGAAGGAAAGCAAGTGCCCCTCAGCATCAGGTAGAGAATTTGGTCTCCCCTCCCCAACCCAGGTGTTTCTCTCCAGACTTACTTATTTCTGTTCATTTGGGTTCATTGTCCCAGATATTCCCTGCCCCTCACATGTTGAAAACTACTGTGATGCTTCCAAGTAGGGAATCACTTCTGGAACAGCTTGTGTTTTACCAGCCAAGGTAGATATTTTAGAGCATCAGTTTTCCTAAAGCCTGGTATTCCTGTGATTTTTGAGGGAAAAAACAAACAACCCAGGTCTTTTGTCACAATAATTGCTGTTTTATGCACTGTGGTCACTGTCTGGTCCTCAGCAGGACGGGGACCCAGCCTCCTGGGACACTTGGGAAGGGTCAGATTTGCAGGACCCAGCCTCCTGGGACACTTGGGAAGGGTCAGATTTGCAGGACCCAGCCTCCTGGGACACTTGGGAAGGGTCAGATTTGCAGGACCCAACCTCCTGGGACACTTGGGAAGGGTCAGATTTGCAGGAATTCTGTCAGTACTGCTGTGATTTCCCACACATCCCAGGATCCCACTGCCCTGCAGCTCTCCTGGAGCTGACAGGCTATTTCATGGAATGTATATAATCCATATAAACCTTCCAGATCCGGGAAATCTCCCATGGACTGGGGCTGCCATTGTTCCACTCAGACACACCACAAACCTCACAGAGTCTGTGGTTGATCCAGCCCAGTGCACTCAGACGTGTTCCTTTCCAAGCAGCCCTTGGACATTCTGGAATGCACAAAATTCCTGAGCTGCTGTTCCCAGGGGAGAGACCTCGCTCACCTGAGGAGCCCTGGAACACCTCAGCTACCCTAAAACCCAGCTGAGGATCAGGTGGAGTTAGTCTAAAATTGGAAATGTTAAAATGGACTCTTTATCCAGCCCTTTGGATTATTACAATCCAAAAATCTGCTGTTTAAAAAATTGAGATGGTTTGGAATAGAAGGATTTAAAAAAATCGGGGTTTTCATTTATAAAACAGAACAATGCTTAAATTCTGTGCCTGCAGACCAGTCCAGGACTGAGAGAAATTTTCTGTCCCTCAAGTCACTTGGAAGCAGAAGTGGCTGCAAGTCTGGGAGTTTTTCATCTGACCATCCCCACTGGGAGCATTTTAATCAGGTTTTCTTTGTCCAAGAGCATTTCATAATCAGAGTGAAGGTGCAGATACCTGACCCTTAAAAAGAATTGGATTCTGTTTGCTTCCCTCATGAAGGAGCAAGTGGATTGATCTGGCAGTTAAATTCCAGCCTGAGTTGGGAAACTGGGGATCCTCTCTTTTATTTCTTGCCTTCTGTGCAACACAAAAAGTCCTTCTCCCCCTGCTTTCCCCACCTGTAAAATCCAAGTGTTTTCATGGCAGTTTTGTTAAAAACAGCAGGCTAAAAACTCCAGAGGTGCTCAGGTGGTGCTGTAAGGCAGGAATGGAGGTCCTGGAAACCTCAGGTGGCCAGACAGAAATGGCCCTTGGGACAACGGAGCCACAGGAAGCTCCTGGAGCTCAAATAAACACTCCAGAGCAGTTGCTTGGACACCCTCCTGCAAACCTGCAAAACAAGGGTGGAAACCTCGTGAGCTGCTCCCTGCCCAGGTTAGAAATAGGAAATTCTGCTTCATGGTGTTACAGCTCCTCTCCTCATGACCATGACTCAGGAGAGCAGCAAAAAAACCCCATCAGATGGGGACAGAGAAGCTGGACACCCCTCCCAGTAAAGGGCTTTAAGGGGTTTGGGGTGAACTTTGGCAGAAATCTTGGAGGCTGAGGCAGGACACGAAGCCTCCCTGCTGAAAACCTACACTGAGTTTTTCCTTATCACAGCTGACCTTTAATTCATTAAGTCCTCCAGGATGGAGTTGCTGGCCTGGGTCTGGAGCAGGAGGTGGGACCTCCATTGCTGCTTAGACTTTCTAGGAAAATGGGCACGTTATGAAAACATTCAGATCCTTTATTGGCCTCATTAAAGGCTCTGGCCATCTGGACCTCACTCAATCTAATTAGTCATCAATAGGGTGGTGATTTAGTCATGAAAAAAAGGGAAAAAAAAGCCACCTCCACTCTGTCAGCTCTGCCTTTACTCAGCTTTTACCCACCAGGCTGGAGGGGGGGATGTGCTCTCAATGGCAGCTCCAGTTTTGGCAGGGTCACTCCACCCCAGAGCAAGTCTGGAGAGGATGGAGCTAAATGTGGCAAAGAAATCAGGAGCATGTGATCACCCTGCCCTTCCCTTGTCAGCCAGGCTGGCATCCACACTTCCAAGTGTCATTCCTGTGCAGAAAACCTTGGAGAACACAGGGAGGAGGCTGCCAGGTGCTGCTGGAGGGCTGTTGGAAATCTGGGGCTCTTCACTGGCACCCTCTTTGTTTCCAGGCAATTCCCATCTTGCTCTTCCCACAAGGACAGCCTGGGGGTGGAGGAAAAGGAACTGAGTGAGTGCTGCTGCCTCTTTTAGGATTCCCAGATTCACATGTTCCATGTGCTGCCTTTGACTCACCCAGTTTATCCCAGTCAGAAGGAGCAGGACACTGCTTCAGGCTGGAGCCTCCCCGTGTTTGTCCATCCTGGGACAGCACAAGCCCAAACAATCCCGGAAAACCACAAAAAGGTGGCTCAACAAGGATAAATAAGAGAGCCTGGAGCACAACATTTGCAGCAGTGGGAGGGCAGGACTGGGGAAAAACGGCCAAAATTGGTCCCTTCAGCACCGATGGTGCATCAGGGGGTAAATCACATGTGGGTGGTCTTGAAAGCTGAGGAACTTCTAAGGTCACATTCCCAAAGCTGTCACATCATTCCCAAACGGATCACAACTGCTCTGCCTCTCAAAATCTCACCTTCCTGCTCCCATCTCCATGTTCTTGGATGGTGTCATCCTGAAAATTACGTGTTTAGGGATTGTATCTGAAAATAGTGATGGAATATGTGCACAGGCCCACCATAGGCAGGTGAAGAGAGATTTACTGGCTGCTTTTTAGAACTAAATGTCATGATTTTGTACAGATTGTGCTGGGGTTTAATGAGCCTGAGCTCCTATGACCTGGCTGGGTCCAGGACATTCCCCTAAAATTAGTGACAGCAAGATCCAAACCCAAGGTCTGGTTACAGGCAGAGTTGGAGGAAGGCTGTTGAATCAGGAAAATAATCTGGCTTAGCCACCCCATATATTTGACAGTTAATTTTGTATCTGTATTGAGGAAAAACACCCCAGAAAACTGGTTTTTATTGGGCCAGCAAAGGCTCTGGCTTCTGGGCACCTTATTAATAATATTCTTCTGCAGGAGAGGGACGCAGTTCTTTATAAAGATTTATTAATAGTCATTATTATTTGCACAGGAGCTTTAATGTGCAGTAAAAGTCCTATAAAGACCAGCAACCAAAGGAACTCTTCGATTTCACGCCGATCTGCACTAAGAAAATACCTTTTTTTTTTTTTTTTTTTTTTTTTTTTTTTTTTTTTTCAGATAATAATAAAACAAAGAGCTTTCAGGAGCAGCCCCAGCAGAAGGCTAATGTAAAGTGATATATTTGAGCCCCAGGAGGATGGTGTAAGTTACTCTTGCCTCTGAGGCCTGTTTATTGTGTTTGTCTGGTTGCCCTGGGAACCAGCTCACGCCGTTTCACTTTATTTTCTAATGTTCCTGTAAATGTTAGGTAAGGCCGGGATTTATTATCCACTGTCAACACCTCCGGTGGAACGCGCCGCTCGCTGGCGTTTCCTTGGCACGGAGCCCTCCCTGCTCCCTCCAACCAAAAAGCCCCTTTTTCTCCCACTGAAATGTGTGTGAGTGTGAGTGTGCACACGTGTGCGTGTGTCTGGGCGTCCCCATCCCAATGGATGAATCCCAAACTTATTTATTTATCCAACAAATCCCAAAGGCTTCCACGGGGATGGCAAAGGGTGGCACGGCCGTGGTGCTCAGCACGGGGGAGCTGGGTGGGAGCTGTGACTCATTTTTGGGGTGAGGTGGATATTTAGGGGCTGGGAAAGAGTGTTTACCAGGAGTGTTTATTATCCCAAAGGCAGCAGCGGGATCCTGCTGCTCCTGTCCCCAAAGAGCTCGGGTAATTCAGAGAGATGAATCATCAGAATTATTAGGGCTGGAACGAGCTGCTTTCCTCTCCTCTCCTCTCCTCTCCTCCAGCAGTCCCTCGGCATGACAGGGCACATTTGGTGGCAGACTGGTGGGTGTGAGGCTTATTTTTTAGTTTGCTTTTTTTGCCTTGGGTGGTACCTCCCAGTCTAAGAGCTGGTGTTTCACTGGGGACACTCTTAACCTTTGGAATGTCCAACAACAAATGCAATCCTGACTCCCTGAAAAGTGTGGCTTGGATTCTCCCTATCTTTTCCTTAGTCCTGCTGGGAACTGCAGCCTGGTCTCTTCTTCCCATTTCCCTGGGGAGGGGTCTTGAGCACCTCCCACTTTTCTTTACACAGGAACGTGTTCCTTCTCCAGTTCCAGACAGGAATTCCCATCCCCTCTCCAATTACCTGTTACAGTGCCCTATCTCCCAGAATTTCCTCATCAAACGGATTGTCAGGCTTTGGAATGGGCTGCCCTGGGAAGTGGTGGAGTCACCATCCCCAGAAGTGTCCAAAAAGCCTGTGGATGTGGCACCTGAGGATGTGCTTTAATGGTGACCACGGGGGTGCTGGTTAGACTTGATGATCTTAAAAGGCTTTTCCAACATTGCTGATTCCATGATTCCGTGATCTCCACCAACTCCTCTTTGCCTTGTCCCAAACAAGGATGGATTTGGGCAGTGATTTGGTGTGGCTGCAAACGCCTCTCTTGCCAAAAAAAACCCCTCACTGTGGAGAGTTCTGCTCAACTTGGCTGCTGGTGGGATTTGCCTCTACTTTTACAAAGGGATTTGGATTCAGCAGTGGTGGGGACCGGGTGAAGAGCTGAGCTGGATCAATCCATGGGGAAAATCCAAGAAAAGTGCCCTTGTTCCTCCCCACTCCTGGGGCTGATCCCACTGCCCAGGAACTTTCCCTGCTGGGCAGGGACCCTTCCACCATGAACAGCTCAGGGACACCCCACCACCCAAATTACTGGGATGAGTTGAGGGTGCAGGTGATGGGGAATATACAAAAGATTTGGAAATGCAGGTGGGAGAAGGCCTGGAGCAGAATGACTGGTGAAGGAAGGAAAGGTCAGATGGGGAAAGCTGGATTTGACAGTGCCAGGCCATGGAGAGTGGATTTCTCTTTTGGTTGGAACGAGATGAGGGCGGCAAAGTCTCTAAGGGAATATCATAAACTGGGATTCCTGTTTCCTGTGTGATGCTGAGGAACCGAAAGCTAAATTCCCAAGTTCTGTGTAAGAATTGGAATGAGGTGGGATTAATTCATATTTGAAAGGTCCTTGAACGAAGCCTTCCCTGGACTCAGGTGTGGTCTGTGGGAGTGTTTCCCAATAAAACCAGGCCCTGTCGCTTTGTTTCAGAGGAGATGATGGACAGAAAATGGATTTTCCTTTGTTTTTCTGAGGAAGGCATGACAGGAAGGCCAAAGCTGTGCATAGAGCTCTGGATTTTCCAGAGCCTTCTCAGGCAAATCAGCTCTTGGAATGTGTAACAGCAACAGCTCCTGCCGAGGTTTTACCTGAACCAGTCAGTATAAAACACTCACATCCCTCACCCATCTCCACTTCAGGGAATATTTCCAAATGTACAAAGTGTGGTTGTAACTATTTAAAATGAAACATGCCACCCTTGAAGAAAAATGTAACGGGCAAAATACCTTTTAATGAGCCTGAAATGGAACAGAGATGACAGTGACAAGAGTAACTCAGTGAAATCCCAGCTGTTCCTTTTAATTGCTCCTAATTTTCTCTCAGGTGCTGGTAATTGGAACAATTTGCCTTCAGGAACCTGTGAGGTCTCAGACATTAATTGATTTTGTCTTGCTCAATCAACCTCACCAAAACCAGAGCTCATTTCGCTGCCTGGTTTTCAGCTTAGAGCTGTTCTGGGTGAGACATTGGGCAGAAAATGTCCCCAGCAGCCACCCAACTCCATCACCCAAACCATGTTGGGGACTGAGTCAGGGAGAGCTGAACACCTCTATTTGCTTTTACATTCCTGAAAAATACCCCTAATGAGACAGCACAGCACTGGGAGATGGATGAAAAAGAAAAAGGTGCAACTTGGAGTTTATTCCAACTCAAGCAGCCCTAACAAATGTGCTGTTTGCAGGCATTTTTCTTCCTTGTGCTCGGAGAGCAGCTGAATTTTAATGGAAAAATGAGCCCTGCCTTGCATGGGCAGCAAGAGAGAATAAATCATAGAATGGGCTCTTTAATTTTCTTTTGAAAAACAAGTCCGGTTCTCAATGTTGTGGTTTAAGGAGGCTCTGTTATTCTATTTCAGGAGAATTTATTACATTATTATCATCTAGTACAGAAAAATAGTGGAGGAGACATCTCAGGAAACACTGGAGTGGTCACGAGGTCACTGTTTGGGAACAGGAGCCATCCTCAGGGCTGATATCCCAAATGGCCCAGGTGTTATTTCTGAGCTGGGTGAAGCTCAGAGCTGCTTTCACTGCCCTCTTAATCCTACATTTTGCCTCTTCCCTCCAATCAGAGCCCTAGGAAAACCCAAGGGATGTTGGTGAGCACTCTCAGAAAAAGGGCAGCAGCAGCTGGATCGACCTGGAATCGCTTTGGATTCACTCTGATCCCACCAAACCCAGACCTTGAAATTGCTGCAGACCAGGCACCACTTCAGGAAAGTTGGTTTGCTGCTCAAAAATCCCCCATTGTTTCCATTTTCCCCCTGAAGTTTGCCCTATTTAATAAATTCTTCATTGTTTCATTGAATTAATTTGAAGTTCCCGTGTGCACTAAGCAGCATTTTGAAGGCGTTAATCCCTGCTGGATCAGTGCATCCTCTCCAAAAACCTTTTCGTGGATATTTCCCATCTGATTTGAGGCCAGTGAGGAGAATCACCCTCAAAAGGAGCAGTTCCATGTTTGCTGCACCGATACCAAACACGATTCCTTACAACTGTAAATTTCCATTTGCCATCACCCATTTTTCAAAAGGAAGTAGATTGTGAGCCTGGAAAGATTTATAACTCCATTCTAAAATATCCATCATTTTAAATCCAGCCCTGCTGCTAACATCCACTGAACTGCCCTAGATAGACTGCTAAAGTACTTAAAAAAATCATAAAAAAAACCCTTTACAATATATCCAGATATTTCAAGCCCTTTTGTGGGGCATGGGCAAACCCGGAGCCGTATTTCATAAAACCTATTTACATTTCAGCTCTATATTTTTGCTCTTTATGTCCTTTTCCATGGCTCTGCATTGCCAAGGCTTTTTTTATTTTTTTATTTTTACAGAAATAGACATTTTCCTTGCTGTGACATCACTGCTTGTCCTCAGGAGCACCCCCACCCTCACAAGATCTGACCTCAGGTGTTGGGTTTTTATTTTTTTGGTGGAACCATTCTTGCAAACCCAAAGATTTACAGGCTGGGAAAGGTTTGTAACGATCCACGATTAAGGGTGGGACTTTCCAAACAGTCTCAGCCTTGAGAGTTTGAACTCCATTACCCAGCAGCTTTTCAAAGCTCCACCCTGAAGCTGTGTGAAATTATTCTGGCGGCGTGGAGAGCATATTTACCTAATGTCAAATATTAAACATTGCTGCCCATTAAAATATAGGCCCTCATTATATTTGGCCTGGTGGAAATGTGCAGGAGAGAAGGAGCAATTCTCTTTTCCAGGCCTCTGGAGTTTGGCAGAGGGGCTGGCACTGATTTTTGGTGTCTGTCTGTGGGTTAGGAGCTCATTTTTGGGGAGCTGAGTCCCATCCTCACACCACAATTACCTGGGAGCCCTCAGAATGAGGTGGGGCACTGATTTTTGGTGTCTGCCTGTGGGTTAGGAGCTCCTTTTTAGGGAGTTGAGTCCCATCCCGGTGGAAATATGCAGGAGAAAAGGAGTAATTCTATTTTCCAGGTATCTGGAGCTTGACAGAGGGACTGGCACTGATTTTTGGTGTCTGTCTGTGGGTTAGGAGCTCCTTTTTAGGGAGTTGAGTCCCATCCTTGGGCCACAATTACCTGGGAGCCCTCAGAATGAGGTGGGGCACTGATTTTTGGTGTCTGTCTGTGGGTTAGGAGCTCCTTTTTAGGGAGTTGAGTCCCATTCCGGTGGAAATATGCAGGAGAAAAGGAGTAATTCTATTTTCCAGGTATCTGGAGCTTGACAGAGGGACTGGCACTGATTTTTGGTGTCTGTCTGTGGGTAAGGAGCTCCTTTTTGGGGAGTTGAGTCCCATCCTTGGGCCACAATTACCTGGGAGCCCTCAGAACTCAGCAGGGCACTGATTTTTGGTGTCTGCCTGTGGGTTAGAAGCTCATTTTTGGGGAGCTGAGTCCCATCCTGGTGGAAAAGTGTGGGAGAAAAGGAGAAATTCTATTTTCCAGGTATCTGGAGCTTGACAGAGGGACTGGCACTGATTTTTGGTGTCTGCCTGTGGGTTAGAAGCTCATTTTTGGGGAGCTGAGTCCCATCCTGGTGGAAAAGTGTGGGAGAAAAGGAGTAATTCCCTTTTCCAGGCCTCTGGAACTTGGTGGAAGGGCTGGCAATGATTTTTGGTGTTTGTCTGTGGGTTAGGAGCTCCTTTTTGGGGAGTTGAGTCCCATCCTTGGGCCACAATTACCTGGGAGCCCTCAGAACTCAGCAGGGCGCTGATTTTTGGTGTCTGCCTGTGGGTTAGAAGCTCATTTTTGGGGAGCTGAGTCCCATCCTGGTGGAAAAGTGTGGGAGAAAAGGAGAAATTCTATTTTCCAGGTATCTGGAGCTTGACAGAGGGACTGGCACTGATTTTTGGTGTCTGCCTGTGGGTTAGAAGCTCATTTTTGGGGAGCTGAGTCCCATCCTCGGGCCACAATTACCTGGGAGCCCTCAGAACTCAGCAGGGCCCGCTTGACCACGCAAAAATCCCAATTCCTCCAAACCTGGGGGTGCTTTTGGAAAGTCCAGGCTGGAATAACTCCATGAGGGAACACAAAGCTCTTTATCCCCAGCCCTCGGCCTGCTCTGCTGTCCCCCCTCAGCTCCAGAGGCCGCTGGGCTCCGTGAGGGGCTCCTGGTCCCTTTGTCCCCTCCCCAGCTCCCAGGGGCACACGGACACCCACGGAATGCCTGGAGGAGGAAGAGCTGCTGGAAATCCCTGCAGCACCCGGGTGACAAGGACAAACAAAGCTCCCTGGTGTTTGCTCTGAGTGTGGGAAGCTGGCACTGCTCCCTTTGTTGGGGACATTAGAGGCCAGGTGACAAATCTGGCCCGTGAGTGGAAAGACACCCACCCCTGGGTTGTGCTGACAGAGCCAATCTTGGGAAAGGGAAGGGCAAAAAAATCCCTGCCAAGCCCAGCTGTGGCCCCACACTGTGCTGGCTTGTCCCCACACCGTGCTGGCTTGTCCCCACACCGTGCTGGCTTGTCCCCACACCATGCTGGCTTGTCCCCACACCGTGCTGGCTTGTCCCCACACTGTGCTGGCTTGTCCCCACACCGTGCTGGCTTGTCCCCACACTGTGCTGGCTTGTCCCCACACAGCCACCCCAGGCTGTCCCTGCCCCTCTTTCAGCTGGAGCACAAAAAGGCTTTTCCCCCAAACCCCTGAAAAGCTGCTCCAAATTTGGCTGAAAATGCAGATTATTTGTAACAATGAGGGATGTTCTGGTATTTCTCTGCGTAGGTTTTCCTCCATCTCTCCGCTCTTTGCTCCATCCTGAGGTTTTTTCCTGACAAAGACAATCTTGGGTGGAGTTAGAGGATTCCCAGGTGTCTGCAGTGTTCAAGAGCTCAGCTGAGCTAGCCAGGAATTTGTAGGGCAGGGTTAGAAGGGATTTTGGGAAGGAATTGTTCCCTGTGAGGGTGGTGGGACCCTGGCACAGGTTCCCAGAGCAGCTGTGGCTGCCCCAGGATCCCTGGAAGAGTCCAAGGCCAGGCTGGAGCACCCTGGGATAGTGGAAGGTGCCCATGGCTTTAAGATGAGCTTTGAGGTCTCTTCCAACCCAAACCATTCCATGATTCTATGGAAACAGCAGAAAAACAATCAGTTTGGGGGTAAAACGTGAACTGAACCCCCAAATTAAGGGCTGGACAAGGTCAAGGTTGATGTGCTTGTGAAAGCACTCATAAAACAAAAGTATTGAGGACACACAGACTGTGGAAAAATGAATCCCACGAGTTCCCCCTCAATCTCCAGCCCTTTTCTTGTTAGAGCAGCTCAAACCCCCGTGGTTGTGTAACTGTGCTCTTCACTCAGTGACAAATGACAGTGCTGGATGATTCTGGTGTCCTTTCAGTGGTGTAAATTTTATATTGTGATAGTCACTATAGCGGTTTTTTTCCCAGGAAAACAGCAAAAGTTGTAATTGCAAAGTCTCCCTAACTTGAAAATAGTTTAAGGTCTTTCCCTGGTCACTTTGAGGGCAAAAAAGGAGGAATTCTTTTAATATATAATAATTTTGTACACTGTTACTGGGCAGTACATAGATGAAAACTGAATTGAAAGCATCACCTCTGAATCCTCTTTGCAGGTTTAAAATGAGATTACTCCCAGTGCTTTAATGAATATTCCTCCTTCCTCACTCCTTCATTTTAGGGCAGAGGGGCAAAGGGAGAGGGAAGTGGGGGGCTGGATATTGCAGAAGAGGGTGGCAGTTGGATGATAGGAATTGGTCGTGTCCCTGCTCCTTCCAGAGGTGCCACAGCTACGTGGGACATCGTCATTATTATGGCTCAAAGTTGGCCGAGGTCACCCCGGTTCATCTGCTTTATACATTGGGAGCCTTCTCCTCATTACTTGCCAAACAAACCTTTTTATTTTTGCACACGTTTATGTTGATTTTGTGGTTTCTGAAATTGGATTCTGTCTCCTACGGGCCTGAGTTTCCACGGCAACCCCGGCCCTTATCTGCTGCTGCTGTTTGGCAGACAGACAACAAGGCCTTTCAGTTTATTTCTCCCATTTTTCCCCTAATATTATTTTCTTTAAAAACCCCTTTTTTTTTTTCTTCTTCAGCATGTTCTTTTTCTTTCTCTTTTTTTTTTTTTTTCCCCTGCCCTTTTTATATTATTTTTACTTTCCCCAACCCCTGTCATTTAAAAATCACATAATTAATTGAGCACATCCTGTGCCACACGGGGCTGCCACGACTTTGAAGTCCCAATAGATCATTTTATAGAGCCGTGGGTACCATTTTTTCCAAGGCAGCACCAGGCGCCAGCTCGAGGCCTTGTGGAATTCAGCATATCCTACTCCAGGTATGATAAAGAAACCTTGGCACCTTCTGTTTGTTTTTACTAATTTCCTTTCCAAACTGCCTTTTCAATATAGAGGAAAGACCTCAGGACTTAAAGTTTGTTATTTTCTCTCCAAAGTTAGTCCCTGTTCCCCCTGGCTCCCTCCCTCCCTTCCTTTAAACCAGACTGAACTGCTTCTCCTCTCTCCATGCTAAATTTGCTTTTTTTCCCCTTTTTCTTTTCTTCAGGAAAGTGTGGTCTGATTTAGCATCATGGAGCTGGGAGCTGTTACTGATCCTGCAGCAGCAGTGGGGCAAAAAGACCCTGACAGGCTCTATTAACCCTTAAAAACAATAAATGATCTCATCAGCCCCTCAAAGACAGAAGAAGAAATAATAATGCAATCATTGACTTGGGTGAGGGAACAAGGCTTTGGGGGATTGATGCTGAAATCCATCCCCAAAGCCCCTGGTGCTGGAATTAACCAAGAGGGGCTGAGTTTCTCTAAGCTGAAAAGCATTAAAAAAGGAGAATATGGATGCACAGACACAGCAGAACTTGTATTTATAGATTTTTATGTAGCTATTTATGTGAAGAACAGAGAGAGGAAGACGGAAGCTGAGTGGAAAAATCTGAAATGGAGTGAAAAATAATTGAGCCTGCACCACGTTGCCTCCTGCATTTGGAACAAAGCTGAAAAACTCCCTAAAAACTCTTTAAATCCAAGTCAGGAACTTCTAGAGATGCATTGAAATTTTTAATTTTCATGTATTTTTAGCGCTTCTTGAAAAGACAAACAGCATCACTCGGGATGGTTTTCTAGCCAGAATGAATCTGTGCTGAATGATTATCTTCCCTCTGGAATGATGGGAATTCTGTGTCACTGAAAAGAAGAGAAATGAGATTTTTTTTTTGTACAGACTTTTTAAGCCAGCTCCTGACATCTGATGGGAAATCCCATTTCTGCCTGTGAATCCATAAAAGCATTTAAAATCCTGTAGGGAAAAAAAAAATCATCTTATTCTCCATGAAATTTTGAACAGTTTAAAGATGATTTCTGGGTGTATTTATGCTTCATTTTATAGAGCTTCTTTGATTTCATAGTTGCTTGGGGTCTTATTCAAAATCCCACATTGGAAATGAAAAATTTCCATTGTTTCCGATGGGCTTTGGATGAAGCAGTGGAGAAACTTTCTGTGGGACTAAAAATGGGAATCAATTCATTACAGAATCCCTGAGGTTCATTTTAAAAGTCTTGTGAGCAGAAATTGCTCTGTCTGTGGGGCAAACTCATTAAATTCCTTGTCTTGTGCCTTGTACTTCCATCCTGAGGTGGATAAACAGGCAGGAAAATCCTCATTTTATATTCAAATGCTCTTCAAAATGATGCCAGTAGGAAAAAGGGTGAATTGAACAGGGCTGGAATTAATAGTGGAGATCTCCATTCATTCATAATCCTCTAAAAACTGCTTTATGTAGTGAATATTTGATGATGCCATTAAATATTTTTACATTTATATGTTTTTATTTTAGATAATTTTATGTTTGTCATTCTGGCTCTTTTAGACAGATATTTAGTGTGAGTTATTCCAGTTTTCTGCCTCTCTCCCTTTTTTTTCCCTTCCCTTCTGGAAAACTCACACATTCACTAAAAGTGAAGAATATAATGAACTTTATGCTCCCCTAATTTGAATCCTGCTCATTGTAGGATGACAAAAATAATTCCAGATTTGCTTTGAAAATGCTTTTTAATTCAATTTTTTTTTCCCCTGAGATGTATATAGAACTCTTTAGAAAGAAAAAAAACCCTGAATTTTGAAGCATTTCTGTGTCAAAGCAATGACCCGTGTTGATAATTTTGATTTTTTTATTTCTCAGTTGTAATGGCTGGAGCTTCAGTGACATGCAATATTGAAAACTCCAATTTTTGGTCAATAAATCATAAAAGAAATGTCATTTTCCCCCTTCATTTCCAAACTCTTGGGGCTCTGCATTTAATAGAGCCACAGTTCCAGGGATTCTGTGGAAGGGAGGTTCAGCCTTGGAGAGCACCTCTGTCCAGCCTGACTGGTCACTCAGTTTTCTCTGGAATTCCGTGTTCTCCAGGCAGCTCAGCCCCATAAATGAACCCATCCATTTCAGTAAGAAAACCCCATAAACCTGGCCTGGATTTGGACCTAAAAAATGGGCAAATTTGAGATGATTTGGGGGTGACACTGCAAGCAATTCCCCTGCCACGGGCTGAACGAGGCAGAAAGTGCAAATCCCATCTGTGTGTGCAGGTTGGGAGTGATTTCAAACAGCCACTGGGGCTTCATGAGAATTTCTTTAACTCTAGAACGTGTTCATTGCAAGCCTACAGGGTTTTTTTTTTTTGTTTGTTTTTTTCCCCCTCCTGCACAAGGCAAAGCAGACAATGAAGTTGCAGAAGTGTACGAGACTGGTTTTGTTTAACTTTGGTCTTCTCAATTTACTCTCCCTGCCACTGCCCTCTGGATATTTTTATGGAAGCAAAAGAAAATGCTCCTTTTATGTATTAGGGCTATGCATGGGGGTGACTCATTTGGCAATATTAATAAGAGGTAGAGTCAGTTTTGTTTTGAAACCTCCTCCAGAATTATTTGGGTGAAAGAGAAAAATGGTCAGATTGCAGAATGAGGCCGTTTGCTGCACGGGGAGGGTTTTGCCTTTCCTGGTGTTTCTAATTCTGCAGAATAACAAGATTAAAAAGAAGATACCCAGCATGGACTGCAAAGAGAGCTCGTTCCAGGGAAAGCCAGGCTGGGATATTCTTGTTTTGGAGGGGTAGGTGCAGCTCAGGCTAGGAAAAGCTGGGAATTCTTCACATTTTGGTGAAGAGTGATAACACCACATCCTGCTCCAGGCATGGCAGTATGGCTCTACCTCTTGTGCTGCTTTTCCATGGATTATGAACAGATCCTGCAGCCACAGAGGGATTGTCTGATTTTTACAGGGCAAAAATGAAGCCCAAAGCAGCAGGCACAAGCTGTGTCTCAGCACAGGGGGTTTTGACAGCTCTGTCTCAAACACCTGGAGCTCTGGATGCTGTAGGATCTTCTGTCTTCATGTAGGGGCTTCCACATCATAACATCAGTCTGAAAAATAATCCTAAACCAAGAAATAGCAGTGAGGGAGGAGCAGAAGGAAGGAGGCCATCAATGGTATTCACAAATGAATGGTTTCTAGCAGCACAACCCTCCCAAATCTCCCAGCCTGGCCCTCCTGTTTCATTTCATACACTGAATTCAAAAACCCATTCATCTTTTCATCAGGTCATTTTTACAGGCAAGTGAAAATAAAGGGCAGTACCCTGATGAAAGCTGTGTACAAGATAACCAAAGCAAAATGTGCTTTTATAAATTACTGTGTCATGCTGGCTGTTTTGGAAGGATATTTAGTGTGACTTATCCCAGATTTCTGCCTCTCTCCCTCTTTTCTCCCTTTCCTTTACTCTCCTCTTCTGGAAAACTCAGACATTCCCTAGAAGTTAAGAATATCAGGAGCTTTGTGCTCTCCTAATTTGAATCCTACTCACAGTAGGATGACAACAATAATTCCAGGTTCTCTGAATGGTGGCTCAGCTTAGACCTGTGTTACCCTGATGCCTTTTCCTTGGTCTTAAAATTAAGTGTTAGACTTGGTTAAGGGATAAAGGTTTTTTATTTCAGTATTGAATAAGGATTTTTATGATGTAATAATTTATTAAGGTGGGATATGTTGAAATGTATGTTTATATGTTTATATGTTGCATATATAACTTTATAGACTTCGCAAATAAGCATATTTGACAAAGATGTTTTAATGAGAGGTTTAAATGAATAGCATGACATCTCTATCTTAAAGTATCTTTTTAGATGGATTTAATTTTAGTTTATAAGATATGCTCTAGAGGGGGCTTTGGTTTTTTAAGATAGTGTAAGGTTTTTTGGCTTTTAATTGTGAGGGATGTCATTTTTTCTGGCTCAGTAGAATGTTAGGATTATGCTATGATATTCGACTTAAAGAATTATAAGTATGTATGCTAAGGTATATACATACATACTATGAATATATAAGAGGTATATACATACATACTATGAATATATAAGAGGTATATAAAAAGAAAAGGCAAAAAATCATCGTGGCACCAACCCCTTTCACTGCCTTTGCCTCATCTCATCACCTTGTTTTCCTCCATCCTGCATTTCCCAAGGCTGGACCATCCATCCTTCCTTTCCCCCGTTGTCTGTAGCTCTTGTGTAAAACAGCAACGTGAGTGATTTCCATCTGGCAGCTCTTGCCTCGAACCAGTCTGTGTCTCTACCCGCAAGTAACTCCCCAATAATTAAATTGTCCAGGTTTTGATCTTGCTCACAGGAGCAGAGCAATTTTCATTCCCTCATGGATTAGCTTATCCTAAAAGGTTATGATTCAAGCCTTCCCTTCTGCTCCGATATGATTCTTCCAGACCTGGGGCCTGATAGGGCCCTGCACAGCACCAGGCCTCTGTTTTCTCTGTAAATACAGCCTACAAAATTTCAACAAGTCAGCCCTTGTGTGCCACACCGGGAGATTGATGACAAACCACATTATTTTTCCCCTCCATAGAACTGCCCACAATTACAGCAGGGCTCTCTCCAAACACTGCTCTGTTTTTGTCCAGCAGGGAAAGGGCAGCGGCACGGGCTGGGATCTGCCAGCGGGGCTGGAGGCAACACTGAGCAGCATTATTTGGGGAAAATGCCCTTTTCTTCCCTCTTTTTTTCCCCCTATCCATGATAAAATATTGGAGCTGATTCTGCCACGTGGGTTTATGCAAAGCCATGAACCCACCAGCAAAGGTTATCTCAATACCAAGGGAAGGAATGGAGGGACTCAGACTTGGAAAAAATTCCCCTGAGCTGCTTCTGGGATGCTGCTCCCAAACCAGGGAAATTGGTGAAATTGGGATTATTAGTGGTTCCTGGAGATTAGGTTTGTACCATGCTGGGGGTTTAATCCAAAAATCCCTGTTTTCTGTTGGCCGTGTGTTTGATAATTCAGACAATTAATAATTGCACAGAGAACAACACCACCAGACAAATGTAAAATGTCAGGAGTGAACAGGTTGCAAAAACAAATTTAAAAGGTAATAAAAGGCTTCATCTCCTGAAAGAAGATGCCTGGAGAAGGAGGACCACACTGCTGTTGCCATCCCATCATCCCTAATATCCAGTTTTTCAAACATCCACTTTTAAATCCCTGATTTTTGTCCTGCCATCCCTCCTGCGTTTTGCTTGCGTCACATAATAAAATTTGGAAAACAGGGATTGCTGGGTGCCCTGATGATCTTTCCAGAAATCTGCTGTCCTCCAGATAACTGAATTCCCAGACTCCATGGAGAACTTGGGAGCACCTGAAAAGCAGGGCTCCCTTTCAAGTGAAAAACGCTCCGAGCATCAAACATCTGTCAGAATTCCCCAATTTGTCACGAGGCTGCTGCAGGCTCATCCATCATCCTGCCACGCCACGCTGGAAATGGTGCTGAAAAGATCCAAGTCATTGCCTCCAAAATGTTTTCTTTATCTCTGGGCACCTTCAAATCTTCCACGGGAGCCCTGAAATCTCTGCTCTCCCTGCTCATTGTTTATAAAATGTGTTTAATTTGGGTGGTTTGTGTATGAAATGAGGGTGGTTGAGGTTTTTTTTTCTTCCTTCAGGGGCATTTCTGGTCAAAACATGGATGTGCAACAGATTTTGGAGTGATAAAGGACCCTCTTGTGTTAAGTTTACCCCTTGAAACTTTAATTATTTCCTGATAATTCCACTTTTTGTTGGCTTTTTTTTACTTATTTACTTAGATCTCCAAATAAATGGTGACATTCCAAGACGTACAGAACATTCAGACCACTTTAGGTAAGAAACTAAGGACTTAATTATTCAATTATGGCACCTATATTACCAATATTTAGCCCAAAAATTGGAGTTTCCAATGAGGCCAGCTTAATCAATCTGATTTTTAGGGTCTAAAAATACAATTTCTACAGTTTATCATGTCTGTAAAAAATTTTTATGTGCATTTTTCTCATTGGTATCCCAAAGTTTCTCAATAATTTCTGTGAGACTATTATGCCTTCTAAAGCTTATGTAGATCTAGAAAAGATACACAAGTTCCTGAAAAAAAAGTCTAAAATTCTTCTGAAATTGCAAATTGTCTCTGCTTTGGTTGTTTGAAGCTAAATTGTTCTGAAAACTTATTTCTTCTTTGGAATTTCAGATCAAAAAATTCTGGAAAATGAAATAAGGCCTTGAGGTTTCAGCAAGAGAAGAATCTGAACACAAACTTCCAAATTCTGTGTGATTTACTTGGATATCAAAGCAGATTGGAGAATAAAATGAAATGTGACCGGAATGCTGATATTCACTCCACAAATTTATGACAATTTTAATTCTAGGGAAGTATTAAAAATCCAAGATTTGGTTGTAGGAGGAGAACAAATCATCAGCAACTCAGCTAAGTGCAAATTGAGTTTTTCACAGTTCCCTGGGTAGGGAATGGGAAGGATTTTAAAGGAGTTTTGGCAGGGAAGGGGGATAAAGAGCATTGGGCCGATGCCTCCAGTAGCTCTGAGAATCCCACCAGTTTTCCATGAGATTTCTGACACCTCTGTGGAAAATGTGAACAGTTTAATCCCGGGAGCTGCAGCCCTGTTCTTGAGGAAGAGGGATCCAGGATGGAGCTGGCAGCACTGGAAACCCTCTGTAGTGAACTCAGAAATTGTAGCAAACGCGAATAAACTTAATTTAGGGCTTTTTTTTTTTTTTTTTTTAATACTATTTTTAATTTTATTTTTTGTTGTTTATTTTTTAACAAATGATCAGTTCAGAACATCCTGATCAATCAGACCCTCTGTGAGCAGCTTGGGAGTCTTTGCAAGGAGGATGAGCTCAAGCTGTGGTTTTGCAGGGCACTGAGCTGGGGTGGTGAGGTGAAAACCAGGGAAGAGCCATTTCTTGCCCTTAAATTAAAAAGAAAAGAAAAAAAAAAGAAAGGCAGCAATAAAGCAAAAGGCACTTCCTAAAGGTAGCCATTAAATCATTCAACACTCAGCTCCCCTGAGAGCAGAGGGTTCCTCTTTCCTTTCCAGGAGGGGTTTTCAGGAACCATTCCTCATCCCCTACTCGGTGTCTTCTCCCTGGGCATTATCCCAGAGCCCATCCAGGGGCAGCACCACAGCATTCCCTGGGATGGCCTTGGGCCCATAGATCACTTCCCAAAAAGTTTCCAATGTCTCCCCAAAGAGGAGGGCCGAGGGCTCTGTTTTGCTCGTGATAATGTGTTAATGCTCCAAGACCCCGCATAAATCTTCTCCCTGCATCATCATTTGTCAAAGTCACAACACGGGGCTGGAAACAGAAAAAAAAAAACCCAATTTAACAGCAACAAAAAAAGTAGGATGAGATAGAAAACGTGGCTTTGTTTTTTTGTCCCTCCCATGTGATTTTTCCCCCTCCTCTCCCCCTTCTCCTTTTCTCTTAATCTCTAAACCATCTGATTGTAGAGAAATGGTAAATAAGGGGTTTGGTTTCTTTAGTTTTTTGTGTGGGTGCACACGTGCATGGTTTGCTGGACACTTAAAAATGGGAACTCAGAGTTGGTTGGAGGAGCTTTTGCCACCTCTGCTCAGGAAAATGCTGTTTGGGAGAGGGTTGGTCGCCCTGGCGCTGCTTCCCACTTTAGTCATCGTTTGGGCTGATCAAATTAGATGGAAAAACTCGATCGTATCAAAAGCCCTGATGGCTGAGGGAATTTGGTTTTAATCATCTCTGAGGGAACAATCCCACAGACCACATCAAAATGTTTTCCAGTGCTTGCTTGAAGTGAAAAGAAGTTTGTGAGAGAGAAAATTGAACTTGTTTTGATGTTTTATTTCTCTTTTCCTTTTCAGCTCCATTTCAATGTCTTGTTCTCAATTTCATTTTTTTTTCCCCCCACCATCTCCTTGTCATCCTGATAAAATGTAATCCTTTTTAAAACACCTCCTGAAAATCACTGGATGGGGATGTTTAGCTGATGTTTGTGCTCTGAAGTGCCAAGGCAGACATGTTTTACTGGCTTTACCATTGTTAATTCTGTCTAAGATGAGTTCTTGATGTCCAGACAGGGAATTGTGATGGCATTTGAGCCCTGTCCCTCCCTTGTGTTTCTGTTAATAAACACCCATTGTAGGTGCCTTGGTAGGCAGGAAGGAAAATAAAAAGATTTCTCCACCAGCATTTAATTGGATCTACTGGGAAGAGCCAAGACTTTGGACCTGACATTTTAATCATTATCAGCCCAGCCAGAAACAGATGAAAGCAGGTGGCAACTGAAGGGAAAACAAATGGGAATTGATGTGGTGACACCATCCCCAGCTCAGTCCTGCTGTTTGCAGTCAATTATTGTTAAATACATGGACATGGCAGGATAATTGAGAGCTCCAAGCCCTTCCCAGCCATGCCAGCAGTGCCAGTGAAGTCCCTGAGGGCAGCAAAGCAAATTGAGATCACGCCCCCTGGGACACGCTTGGGGCAGTTTTGGGTGGTAGAACCCAGCCTGCAATGCCAGAATAAGGCAGAATAAACAGAATATTTCTATTGAAGCATTAAGGGATAGTGTTGGTAGCCACTACTGGATTGCCAAATCCAGCCAGAGCCTGGAAACTCTTCCAGGGTTGGAGTGAGGAGCCGTGAAACCTCTCCTTTGTTGCACTCTGACATTTGATACGCATTAAACATTAAATATTAAATATTCTACTGCAGGCTGACCGGTCTCCCTGCTTTGGAGAGGCTCCGTTGCTGCTCTCAGCTCTCTCCCAGGCTTTATCTCTGGTGTCCCCTTACAGCCTGGATCTGAGATCAGGCCGGCACAGGGCCGGGATCGCTGTCCGTGCGGAGCCCCCGGCGGTGCTGGCAGCATTCCCGAGCCCTGGCATCCTCCTCCAGCCCAATTAGGCTTCACCTCAGGTAACTCTTCAAAAGAAAACTCTCAATAATCAGAACGTGATGGGCAACACGTCAGGAAAAGGCAAATGAGAGCCTGAAATCCGGCATGAAGCCGCAGTGGAAAATGAGCCATGGGGTTGTTTCCGTGAGGGAGCTTGGAGGCTGTACAAGGGCTGGGGGGAGAGGGGGCACCCCGGGGTGGGATGGGGAAGGGAGGGCTCCTGGGCAAAGGTCTGCTCCTAACAGGATCCTCATGGAGCAGGTTTTGGGTTTCACACCCTGCTGACAATTTGCTGCAGTTGGTATGGGGAGGATGAGAAGGGAAATGTTTATGGGGTCTCTCTCTGGAGAGGAGAAGGAGCCACACGATGCTGCAATGTCCTTTTGGGTTTTCTTCCTGTCCCAAATGTGAGTGCAGCTTTTCCTTGTCACAGGGATCCTGCCACCCTTCGGGGGTTTGGGGATTTGTAGAGCAGGATGAGGCTCAGGTCCAGCAACCCAGGTTGGGTTCCACACAGGATCCAGAGGGAGAAGGAAAACTGAACCCACAGGGGGATCGCTGCATCACCCCGTCCTCCTCCTCCACGGGATCCCTGCCAGCCCTCTGGCACTGGGAGCACTGGGATGGGGGAAGAGCCTGGGTTGATTCCAGCTCCTTCCTCACCCATCCCCATCCTCACCTCCCTGAGGAGCCACCTCACCGTGATGGATGGGGTTATTCCACGGGAACACCAGTGGAAACTGGGCTGGAATTACCCCTCCTCCTCTGATGCCTGTTTAACTGGCTCTTCATTAGGTATGTTTTCTATAAACAGAGATTAAATTAAAAAAAAATGACACTGGAAATACTCTGAGGAAAGTGTATCTCTGGGAGCCAAATGAAACTCCACATAATCCCTCTTCTCTCTGTGAGAAGAGAATAATGTCCTCCAATTAATTATATGGAGGCATATAATTACACACTTACACAGTCAAAGACATTTTGTAGCAGAAAGCAGATTGAATGTCAATTCCAGCTTCCAAAACCACACGGAGTTAAAACAAATTTTAGCTCCCATATTGAACTTTTCAAGCCACTTTTATTAATATGTAGAGCGATTATTGTTGACTGGACAAATTATTTGGGATGGAGTTTTTGCTGCAGTGCAGAGCTGGCAGTACAGAATGCCAGACTCCACGGAGAACTGCAGTAAACCAATATATCTGTGCAAAAAAATCTGGATTTTCAGAGATTGTTATCAAAAATAGATGCTGAATAATGGCTGGTTTGGCCAAGAACAATATGTGGTGTTCTCACCAAGGGATTCCTTATTTCCCCATGGATTTTTGGCCTCCCTGGGCCATTTCCCTCCCAAATTCCTCCCGTGGAGGTGGCAGTGCCAAGTTTGATAGAACCCGTGGCTCTTGTGTGGAGGAGTTGAAAGCACAAGATAAATTATTGGAATTTACTGAGCAACGTTTGCACTCTGGGACTGAAAAGGAAGAGTGGCTCTTAAAAAACAGTGTTGAACATATCATGATTATTAAAATCAATCAAGCCAATTAGAGAAAACTCAGCATTTAAAATACGAATATCCACTCCTGGATACCTTTTGAGGAATTATTTTTACCAAGCAATGTAGAGAAAACTCAGCATTTAAAATATGAATATCCACTCCTGGATACCTTTTGAGGAATTATTTTTACCAGGCAATGTTTGCTGATGGATTCTGATGTCTCAATCAGTATTTCAGGACACAGATTCTTCCTTAGAACATTTGATCCAGAGTGTAAGGAGGTATTTTATCACAGCCCTGTAACTATCAACTCCAACTGATTATTTGCTTCAAGTTAAGCATGAGCTTAACTCCTCTTGTTGGCTCTGACATGGACATTCCCACCAGTATAATATTCCCAATCGCTCCTGTTATTACAGCATTCCCCATAACGGGAACCCCAATATTACTGAGGACTTTGGCAACCTTGGCCAATGTCAACAGAATGGGAGGTGCTATTTCATTAATTTCCCTTGACTTGGGACAAAAATAACTTCATCCATGTCTTGGTTTTGTGTTTCAACCTCCAGGAGAACAATTTTCTTAAAAAATAAAGAAATTGGTTACTTTATACCCCGGCTGGTTACATTAGACTGTAATTTCACAAGGCATCAGTGATTCCAGGGGCTGATTTTCTGACAGGCAAAAAAAATGACCACACATTTGCGAGCATCAGTAGTCACCTCTCCTCATGCATAAAGCACACGGACACATTTTTGGCTGTCGGGGTCTGAGCAGCAGAACAGGGGAAGGAAGAAGCAGAGACGTGTTTTGGGTTCCTGACACGCGGGGTTGATGAAGGGGGATCCCAGAGTGAGGACAGAAAAATGGGTCCCTGTGGGGCAGGGCAAGATCTCCCCTAATAACAGAATGAGTGAGCAAATCAGAGCAACCACAGCCTTCCTGCTGGGGGAGAGACCACAAAAAACGGGAGGCAAACAGGTAAGGAAGGGGAATTCATTGCCCAGGTAGAGCTGGGTGTCAACGTATTTATGGTTTGGTCTTTCCTGTATCTCCTCAGGTCCTCCTTAAGATGGATTTGGGGGTTTGGTCCTTTTTTTTTTTTGTTTTTGGTGAGGGGTTAAAATGAGCCCTCACAAACCCTTCTGCAGGACTCTCTCGTAAATTTGTAGCAACACAAATGTTTAAAATCTCCCTGTAATAAAGGCCACGTGCAAGACCCTGAAACTTTTTGCAACAAATGGTTTTCCATTTTTTATTTTTTATATTTTATTGTTATGATTTTTTTTTTAATGCTGTACAATCAGCAATAACACCACAATCACATGTTTGAAGCTGGTATTAATAATTTTACAGCCAGTAAACACCTGAAACCTCTCCTCTCCTCTCTTTATTGGCTCCCCGGATTTTTATGAGTGTATTGCTGCAAATAATGCAGAGCAGGGAGTTGCCATGTTGGGAAAGACCAAGTGCCCATCTGTTTCAAAAATAATTCCTGGAGTTAAGCTTGAAATGCTTTAAAATCATGTGGGGTTGAATTTTGACCCAATTTTGCTCCCTGATCTCTACTTTGCTGTGATGGCAAAGCAGTTTGACAAAATGTGTCTTGAGTTTTGGCTCTATGAAGGATCCAGGAGAAGAAGAGTGAGAGGGAGGAAAATAATTCCTGAGCTTTACTTAGGGTCCTCTGAAAGGGTTGGTCATTGTTTGGGGTCACCCTTTCCCTTTGGACTCTCCATCCCTGTGGAATGTGGGAGGGAGCAGTGACTGCTTCATCCCTGGAAGTGTCCAAGGCCAGGTTGGACAGGGCTTGGAGGAACCTGGCATCATGGAAGGTGTCTCTGCCATGGCAATGAGTGGAAGGAGATGAGATTTTAGGTCCCTTCCCAACCCAAACCATTCCATGATTCCAAGATCTGTTTCATCCAGCATGGCAGAAGGGAAGGGCTGGGTGAGGTTTTCTTGGCTTGAAGGACGTGTCCAAGCCTGTCCCTGTTCCACGAAGGTCAAAGCTCATCAAAACCCTTTGCTGAACTTGAATTCCCCCCAAAAACCAGGACTAGTGAGGGTTCAGGTCTGCTTTTGAAGGACAATTCAGACCATGTCCTCCGTGCCCTTTCCATGGAACATATAGACACAAACATATAATGTGTATTAAATGTGTATTACATATAATGTGTACTAAAATGAAGGCTGGGGCAGAGGGGAGAATTAAACCCAGGTCTCTCAAATCCCAAGTTAACCTTAACCACTGGATTATTTTTCTCTCTTGTGTGAATGCTGCCTGTGCACATTGTGTACAAATAGGAGAGAGATTTACTGGAAGAATAACCTCAGCCCCAATAATCCACGTGTGTACATGGATATAAATATATATATTCTCAATAGCAGCCTGCGAAAGCATCGCCTCATAAAAACTCTCTGAACACTCAGTAAATTCTGGGCCAGATTTCAACTCATGTTCCTGAGATAAGGACCAGAGGGAGGAGGAAGGAACAGACAGCAGCAATCCTTTCATCCCCCTGGCCACAGCTGGTGGGGCCGTTCCTTTCAGCAGATGGGAATAAAAATAGATATATTTACAATTTACAATTGCAGTTGGATGGAGAAAGAAGCAGCAGTGAACACAGAGCAGTCGTTTGCTAAACCCATAATAGTCGGGATTATGCAGCGCTGCTGCTACAATAACATTCGTTTGCTGTCAGCGCTCCTGTGTAAAAACAAATTAGCTGGATGATTAATGAACATCCCGAGCAGCATGTGGATTCTCCTCGGTGATGCTCCAGCCCAGTGAGAAACATGCTGCTCTCAGCTGTCCCTGCTCTTTGTGCTGCACTGCTCCCTCTGCACACCTGGCTGCCGCTGGCAAAGGGGAGTTCTGGCCCTTTTCAGGGGTTTTTAGGGCCCCTCGGTTTAGGAGGGACATTTAGATGGCTGAGGGCTTCCAGAGGAGGGCAACGAGGCTGGAGAGAGGCTGGGAACACAAACCCTGTGAGGAACAACTGAGGGAGCTGGGGGTGCTCAGCCTGGAGAAAAGGAGACTCAGGGGTGCCCTCATCACTCCACAGCTCCCTGAAAGGTGCCTGTGCTCAGCTGGGGCTGGGCTCTTCCTCCAGGCAGCACTGACACAACCAGAGGACACAGCCTCATCTGCACCAAGGGAAATATAGGCTGGATGTCAGGAAAAAGTGTTTTACAGAAAGGGTGATCAAGTTGTGGAATGGTTTTCCAATATGGTGGAGTCACCATCCCTGGGTGTGTTTAACAAAGCCTGGATGTGGCACTGGGGGCCAGGGTTTAGTTGAGGTGCTGGGGCTGGGCTGGACTCGATGGTCTTGAAGGTCTCTTCCAACCTGGTGATTCTGTGATTCTGTGAAAGAGAAAACTGAGAGTCCAGGAAGAGGTGCTGAGGTGAGAAACATCTCTGTGAGGTTTGGTGTGACCTGAGGATGGCTTTGTGGACAGGGGCCCTGCTGCCAGCCTCTGACAAAGCAGCCCTTGGGCTGAGACAGCTGAAGAGGTCACAGCCAAAATTCAGGGAGTGCTTGGACAATGCTCTCAGGCATAGGGTGGGATTTTGGGGTGCCCTGTGCAGGGCCAGGAGCTGGTCTGGCTGATCCTTGTGCATCCCTTTCACCTGAGGATATTCCATGCTGTGATTCTGAGGCTCCCCTGGGCGCTGTGGGACAGGGGTGGCTCTGCCTGACAGGAGGGACTCCTGGGGGAAGGAGCAGGCACAGAGCAGGGATCTGCTCCCTTCTCTCCTGACCACCCCCCTGCTCCATTGTGTTTTCCTTTTGGAACTTCTACCTTTTCCTTCCTAGCTCACATACCTGATGGGAATCAGAGCGAAAACCAACCGTGGAGAGCTGGAATCTGCCACCAAAAGGCACAAAAAGGAGATCCAGAGATCTCCTGCTTGTTTTTGCTGCTGTACATGTGGGGGCTGCAGCCTCTGGGCATATAAAAAGTGTTTTTTTCACTTTGAAATACCCACCTATCTCGCTCAGATGTGTTTCAGATGATTCTGCAGAGGATAGGGAGATAAATGTGTTTTTTCACTTTAGTTAATCATTGCATGATTAATCCAGGAGCTGGGCTTCAAAGATCCTTGTGTGTCCCTTCCAGCTCAGGATATTCTGTGATTCTTTGATCCTACAAATGACCAAGGAAGAAGGAAGCCCTCGATGAGAACTGTTACTCCAGAAAGGGTGGGCAGACAATTCCAAATCTGAGCCAGCCTTGCAGGGGTGCTGGACCTCTCCAGGTTTGTATGGAAAGGTGGAACCAGTTTGGCTGTGAACACAAAACCCCAAAATGGTTTGGGTTTGAAGGGACCTTAAGGATCATCTCATCCACCCCCCCAGCCATGTTCAGGGACATCTCCCACTATCCCAGGGTGCTCCAAGCCCTGTCCAACCTGGCCTTGGGCACTGCCAGGGATGTGGGAGCCACCAGTGCTCCTGGTGCTGAGCGTGGTCCCTCCTGCAGGGCCCTGAGGCAGAGCTCCTTTCTGGCACTTACGGGGTTAAGGGTGTTCTTTCTATTCCACACACACTCACACGAGCCTCCAGCAGTTATATAATATAAAAAGGCTCTTTTCTCATATCCCCACAGCGCGCAATAG
Source organism: Urocynchramus pylzowi (assembly GCA_013397555.1). Lineage (NCBI taxonomy): Eukaryota > Metazoa > Chordata > Aves > Passeriformes > Fringillidae > Urocynchramus > Urocynchramus pylzowi. The sequence goes on along the minus strand of VZRH01000205.1, from coordinate 302,384 downwards.
GACTCCACATATAGCACACCAAAAACATAAAAAAATAAAAGGAGCCCAAACACTGCCAAAATCTACATTTTCATTTGGCAAACCAGTTAAATCTATTCATAATCTGGTGCCTGAATCAGGTTTCAGACCAGACTAGACTGCCTTGGCTCCTGGTTTTTGTTGCTCGACCTGTCTCTGACTGAATTTAGCTATGATGTTACATCTTTAGCTGTAGAAAATTTCTAATAATGGTAGCCTGTTTTATTTTGCCACTGGAGGGTACAAGTTCCAGCATTTCCGTACCCAGGTCCAATTGGAGCCAGTTTCGGACTTTTTTTTGGACAGAAACCTCCCTTGTTGCTTTGCACTGGTTTTTTTGGGTTTTTTTTCCCCCCTTTTTTTTTTTTTTTTTTCTTTTTTAATTTTAATACTGTTCACTCTCACAGCTTCCAGGAGGCGAAATGAAAACACAGCAAATGTGAAATGTGCAGTGTCAAAAATCCATGTTAGTTCCAGTCACCTGCCCCACTCCTTTGGGGCCCCTGGAGCTCCACCAGCCCTTGGTGATGAGGATGGAGCCACAGATCCTGGAGGGTCCCTTGGAGCTCCTGCCCTCCTTGGGAGGCCACAGCTCAAAGTTTGATTTAGGTGGTGGGAATGAACATTAATTGGAAGTAAATTAATCCCTGTTTTTGGGCACAGCTCACAGGAGCACTGGGCTGAGAAGCCTAAAGGAGATGCACCAAAACCAAATCCCAAATTTCACTCCCCATTCGCTGTTCTTATCAACAAAGCCACGAAGGTGCTTCATTTCACTTCTGGTTGAACATTCCCCAAGATCTCAGGGCTGCAGCACCTCCCCAAAAATATCTGTACACCCCTAAGTGCTCCCTAAACCCCTCCAATTCCCAAGCACAAGGAAAGCAGGACCACGCTGGGCTGGGAATTAGGGACAGGACTACGAGTGCAGCAGAGAGTTTTGGTGGCATTTTGGTGTCTCCCAAACTGACCTTCCCTGGAAGGATCCAGTTCAGCTTTTCTGTCAAACCTGCTGCCTGCTGGAACAGGAAATCTTTAGGGTTTTATATAGTGCTAATAGGCCACCAGAAATTTTGGCTATAGAAATAACCCTACACAGAGAATTAGAGAACATGGACAGGATTCTTGTTTTAAATATGAAGATATAAACAGAGTGATTCCTTCTCCCTCGGTAAATTAACCCGGGGTCTGTTTGGGCTGAGCAACCACAGGGAAATTAGAAAGGAGTAAAATCATGGAATTTGTTTGGGAAACAAATTTTCTTTAATTTTATTTTAAGCATCTTGAGGAGAAGCAAGGCAATGAGAGTGATTTGGAAGGCAGTTGTAAAGTTTTAGTTGTTAAAAGGACCATAAAGTGAGGTTGAGGCTGGAGTTTCTTTGGTTTGATGCCTTTGTCTGAGTCCAGAAGTGGTGAAAGTTGACTCATTCTGGGGAAAACAGGAGGTTTCATCTCTAGGTTTTCTCTCAGTGATCAGAGGGGACACTTCTTCACCACACACTTATCCATAAATACGCCTTGGAGAATCCATAACAACAGGGAATGCTGATGCTTAAGTGAAGGATGAGATGATTCCAGCACATTAGTGTAATTATGGAAAGGTTTAAAGGAATTAGCACTCCAAACCCCGAACCCAGCTGGGGAAAAGCCATCACCACAGTCCTGGGGGTGATGGAAAAGGCTCAGGGAATGACTGACACCACAGATGTGGATATTTGGGAACAAAAATGAATAAAAACATGGAACAAGGATGTTGGTTCTTTAACTTCTTTTCTGCCTCTGTCAGGGTTGGGATTGAAGCTCACAAGACAGTATTTTGTGTTCAGACTCAGGTGTTTATTATTTCTTATCTATATTACAGTCTTACAAGCTGTGAATTCTGCAGCATTTCACCAACAAGCTACAAAATGGTCCCATATCTCTCTCTACAAGGCCTTTTAAGGAAAAAACTATCCAATTAAGAAATGACACCTAAATTATTTTCACTTTTAACCCAATAACCAACCACCCATGCCCCACAATGAGGACTTTTTTATCCAATTACACAAAACCACCCAAACCCATGGAGAAGAAGGTGAAGAAGAAGGAGCAGCCTCCACCCTAAAACCTTCATCTTGCTCTATATATATTACTATATTCTAAAACCCCAAACTCTAAGTTTTCCACCCTGTGATATTACACACTCCTATCCAAACTCCACACACACAATCCCAGTGCTATCATTCCATTTTGGAAGCCTTCCCCACGGCCTCAGGTCAGTGCAGTGTTCTCCTGGGGGTCAGTGCCTGCCAGCACAGGAAGCCCAAAATTCTCAGCATCCAGGGTTCCAACACAAGGAGTTTGTGACCTGTCCTGGGCAGCAGCAGGAGGGGATGAGGGCAAAGCAGGGCCACAGCTCCACCTGGGATTCATCTTCTCCCTCGTGGAGCAGGGAATTGTGTGGGGGTTCCTCTGGGGGGTTTGGAGAGTGGCACCCCCAGATCCCCACTGCTCCCATCAAGGGGAAATGGAGAGGACACAGCCTAGGGCTAATTTGGTCAATTTAGGACAAGTAACCCAAAGAGGGAGCCAGGAGGTCGGGCTGAGCTGGGGAGCTCCACCCTGCCAGCTTTGGTGGGTTTGTGTTAAATTGGATGTCTGAGTGGTTTTTTTTCTGCCCAGCCCTTCATCATTACATGCTTGCATAGAAAATTAAGTTACCACACCTTTAATGAACTTAATTTCCTAATTCTGACAGAGTTGCCACTGCCAGTGATTCACTCCCTGCTTTTTACATATTCAGGCTGTGTTTTGGTTGGGGTTTTTTTTTAAACCAGGCAGATCTCCATGGCCAAACACTGGGCTTATTATTTTCTTTTCACTTAGCTGAAACAGAGTAAGTAAGAAATTGCAATCAGTGTTATCTTAGAGCAGGGATTCCTCCAAAATTTCCACCCTGGGGGGAATATAGGAAGAGCAAAACATTTCCTGACTCATCCCTTCTGATCCTTCAGCCTTCATCCTCTGGTCTCAGAGCTGACCAGGAAGAGATGCCATGGAGCAAACTCACATTTTGCAGAGTGCTGCAAAACCAGGGCCTTGAAGCCCTGCAATGGTCAAGGTTTGGAGTTCAGCTCTGCCAGGACAGTCTGGGGCAGCTCAGACCTTCCTGCTTTAATCCTGATGAACCCATGGAAACTTTTCCAGATGCTACACAGGATATTCTTCAAACACGTAAATTTTATTTAATTAAGTGAAACTGCTCTCAAAAGGCTAATTCTGCCTCTCCAGTGCTGCTGAGAGGGGATATTAAAGGAGCTGCTCTGTTAAGTTCCAGAAACCTGGGGTAATTTCAGAGTGTCCCAGTATCTGCAGAGCCTTTCTGGCAGGTAATTGAGGGTTTTCTAATCAGGAATTTCTATTAGAAATTAGAAATTTAAATTTCTAATTTAAACAAGACCATGTTGTAGGAACACAATGCTAAAGCAGAAAGCTCAGGCAGGGAATATTCCCAAACTGAACATTATTGTTGCTATTGATATAAAAAGGGGGGGAAGGGGGATTGTAAAAGTGTGAGGAATTAACACAAGGGCTCCTTGAGCCCAGACTGATTCTCTGCTGCTCTGACTACACGAAAGAGTTTATAAATCCTGCACAGGCTTCTGCTTCAGGGACCTGTTCTCAAATTTGTCATGGGATTTGGAGGTGTGAATTAGCCATTGGTCTCTGCTGGATCCACTCATCCTGATTTGATTGGAGTTTAGGGTTCAACCCTAAGGCAGAATGTCAGCCCCTGCTCCAACACTGCTCCAGAACCTCTCAGTTTTTCATGGTCAGAATCCTCATTTCAATTCCCAACCCGAAATACATCCACTCCACACTTTACACCCAGGAGCTCCTGTGCTAAGATCATCCTTCGTTTCCAAGATCTCGCCTCCCGTTCTGCAACTTAGTCCCAATGTACTTCCAGCAAAGAGTTGTGATTAAGGACTGATGGAATTGTGCTCTCAAATTCTTAAATCTGGAGGGCACAGTTTGTTCTTGCAGTCAAAAGTAAAAGAAACACAATCATGGAATCCCAGACTGGTTTGGGTTGAAGGGAACTCAAAGCTCATCTTGTTCCCCCTTCCACTATCCCAGGGTGCTCCAAGCCTGGCCTTGGACACTTCCAGGGATCCAGGGGCAGCCACAGCTTCTCTGTGCCAGGGCCTCCACACCCTGCCAGGGAACAATTCCTTCCCAAAATCCAATCCAACCCTGTCCTTGGACAGTTTAGATTTGTTCTGTATTGACAACTGCTGGGTTCAAAGCACAACAGCTCTGCCTGGAGAATCAGGCTTTGGCTTTCTTGCCATTTCTCTCCTGAACTTGCCCAAAGCAATGGTTAAATAATTGATGTTTGCTTTCTGGAGGGAGAGTTTACTCTCCTTTGACCCTGCTTTAGAGCTCTTAAGATAAGGCCAAATATTGACAAAGATGGAGCTGAGATTTCAGTACACAGATAAAAAACATTGGTGTTGCTTAGGAGTGAAAAAAACCCAATCAGCCTGGCTGTGAACTCTCTTTTAGGGTAAATAACTGGGGATGTGCCCACTGAGAAATCCTGCTGATGAAGAAATCCATGGTGTTAAAGGGGGACAGAGAGTTCCCACCTAAATAAAACACAGGCTTAATTTTTTGTTCCTAATTCTCTTGATTCCAGACTCACACAGGCAGAGGGGGATAACCCCTGGGACATTTAACTCATCATGGCTTTCTCAGGGAGGGTGGAATAAAGAAGTTTCTCCCACAATTTGGTGGGAATAGCAGAGCCAGAGGTGGCTGCCATATTGTGCCAAGCTCCAGCCCTACTTTGGGAAAGCTTTTAAAACCCTGCAGTCTAATTATGGTGCTGGAAATAGATCTTAAATGATTTAGAAATACAAGCCACTGTTGATTGGAATATAAAGTTTAAGAAAACCTGGGTAAAGTTAATGGCTTTATGAATGCCTCATGCTATTGTTGGTGGAAGCTTTTATTGCTCTTCTGACAAATTTGTCCCTTTTATCCCATTCCAAGTCCCTCTGCTGTGCCTTGTTCCCAGATTGGGGGTATCAATCCTTTCTACTTTGAACAACTTGGCTGTGTTTTCCCTGCATTTAAGGCAGCAGTTGTTTTCCCTCACCTAGGGGAGCAATCCCAGCATCTTGAAATCCTTGGAAATCACCAAACACATCCCTTGTTTTTGATGGTTTTAGTCAGCTGCAGACCTGCAGAAGCCATTGCTGAAAAGCCAGCCCGATATTGATTGGAAACAACGATTTCCAGCGGTGTGAGGAGTTATTTATTTATTCCCAAATAACCCCCTCCCCACTCCCACGTGCCCCGAGGGCTGTGATGTTCCTGCCTGGCACTGAGCAGTGTTTACATCTCGGGCTGGCACCAGATGAAACCAGCTTTGCTTCCCGACAGCCCGACAGGATCAGGGAGCTGGGCAGTGACGGATCGCGGATCGCCGCTGCCCGTCCAGGAGGACCCGTGAGCGCCCTGGGAAGGCTCTTCTGAGATTTCTGGAGCTGGTTATTTGTTTTCCTTGGATCACACCCTCCTGGGAGAAGTGATGCTGGATGCTTTTCCTATGTTGATGATGCAGGCTCATTCCTTAAGTAAACCACGACTAATTCCTGCCCCTGGCGCTGCCATCTCGCTGTCCTGCCGTTGAAAAGCAGTGATTTGTAAGTCTGCTCTGCTGGCTCGCCTTGAAACCCGTGGGGTGGAAATCAACATCAGTCCCTCACCCTTATTAAGTACAAACTCACCACCAAAAAAAAAAAAACAAACAAAAAAAAAAAACAAAAAAAAAAAAAAAAAAAAACCCAACAACAACAACAAAAAAAAAAACCCAAAACAACAACAACAACAAAAAAACCCACTTCAGAATTTTCCCTTTATTTCCCCCAGCCTGAAACTACCTGAGTACCTCATGGAGGGCTTAGAATGTCCAGAAAGTTCCTAATGCCCACAGAAAATGAATATTTTGATGGTGATTGTGGTTATTTGTGTTTATTGCTGTGCTAATTTATCTGTTCTGACTGTCCAGGAGAGCACCACCTTAACCAGTGCTGGGGGATGTAAACCTGGATGAGGATTTTGGCTTGAGGAAAGTTTGTTTTCCCAAAGTGAAATGATGGATGTATCATGCTAGATATGAACAAAGTTGTTATAAAGTAAAGGAAAACAAATTAAAATCAATGCAAAACAAACTTTCCGATTTCTAGACATCAATCCAGACTTATTTCATCTAAATATATTGATCAGATATTTAAATTTGAAATCAAGGATTGTAATCCTGTCCAGCTGGAGTCAAAAGAAATGGACTCTTCTACCAAATAATAATTTATCCCATCCTAAACAAAACCAGAGGGGTGAATCACCCTCTAAGACACCCAGATTTCTCCATTCACTGGACAGAAAGCTCTGAAATTAAGAGAGATTCATCTGAATATATAAGAAGTTCTCTAGTACAACATTGCTGATGACAAATAAAGTTTCAAATCAAAAAGGAATTTATTGCTCTTTATCTTATCTGTCCACACCATGCTCACATTCTATTGATCCCAGACATCAGAGTTTTTCCAGGGAAGATAAATATTCCCTTCTCCGCCTCAAAACATAACTTGGCTCTGAGTTTTGCTTTATTTTGTTCCTCCTGAAGCAGTAAAATTGGAGATTTGATGGCTACTCCATGAGATGGGGACTTGTCTGAGGTTCAGCAGCACTTGCAGCCCTTCCCAACTCATCCCAGTGAATCATTATTTGTTGTTATCCATAATGCAGTGTTTGCTTGTTGGCATAGAGATTATCCATAAAAATCCTGCTTCTCCCACCCACTCTGCAAGCAGGAAAGTGTTTAATGCAAGTGTTGGAAGGGACAGATCGATGACACATTGCTCTTGTCTTCATCTAGAATCCAAAAAAAAAGGGAAAAAATTCCCAACAGGCCAAAGCAATGAAATAAAAGCAGGAAGAAAGAAGAACAAAGGCAATGAGGGATAAGATTCTGCTCCTGTGACTGCCAACCACTTTATAATAAAAACCATTAAAAATGGTGATAAAATTGTGCTGTGAAAGTTGCAAAAAATGGTAAAAAATTGTAAAGTTGTAGGAACATCAGATTTGTTACTGACAGCCCCTGCAAGGGGAGAGGTCACCAAAAGAGGGTCAAATCACTGCTGATTTTTAAAATTCCATTTCTTGGGGCAATTTGGGCAACTCTGGGGGGTTTCTAGAAACAGAGGAGTGACACTCCCTGAGGTATCTGAAAAACCCCAAATCCCCTCAGCCACTTGAGGAATTTCTGCTCTTTGTAACCTTCTTTGTAGGCCTTCGGCTTCCCCCAGCACAGAGAGCCCTTACTTGGGTGTTTTCATCGGTGTTTTAAAATTTGTGGTTGTTTTTGTGGCCTGGAATTCCTTGGAATTTACTGGACTGTGCATCCCGTGCCCGTTTCAGACCCCAGGGAATTACAAACCCGCTGGCTCAGCTGATACCTCCCAACCCAACGACCCCAGATTCCTCAAAATCAGAGGATAACTTGGAATTTTTAAACACATAAAAATTCCCTCGTGAAATGTCAGGTACGCATTCCCCCTTCCCCACAAAACGTTCTTTGGAGGGATGCAAATGCATGCAAATGAGCCCCAATAATCCACCTCCAGGTCCATTTGGATGAGGCAGGAGAATCTCTCCGCCCACGGGGTGTTTGGGTTGAAAGAAATCCCACAGAAGGGGAGGCAAAAAGGAAGGTGGGCGACTCGCTTGGACTCCTCAATATTTCTTTTACACGGCGTGAATTTAGCTGAGCACACATTTTGAAGGGCTGCTCTGAGGTTGCTGCTTGGGCTCTGCCAAACCCCCGAAATAACTCACAAACGTCATGGGCTGAGGGATGGCTGAGCTGCCTCTGCTGAATGCTGAGTTGGAAAGAGGGATTTGGGCCTGGTGAAAGCAGCACTTTTAATGTGGACACATGAGCAGAGCAGAGCAAGAAAATCTCAGATTATTTCAACAGCAGCTGGGCTGGTGTTTATGGAAACCCAGTGATGGGCACAAAACAATGAGGACATTCTTGTGGCTGTGAAGCTTTGGTTTTTCGTTGTTCTTACTTGTTGATCTGGGTGAAAAGAAGTGGGAATAAGCTTTATTTTTAAAAGAACAGATGTGTTTTAGAAGCAGTGGTTTCTTGCTCCCAGCCATAGTGGAATGAAGAGCTGCCAACTCCTAAGGGTTGCTCAGTTTGTGTGTGAACTGTGTTTTCTGACTTGTTTTATGAGTTAAAAGACAAAAAAATTGATGATTTTATCTCCTTTCTTCTCTTGAGGTTTTTGGGTAGCGGTTTTTTAGCCTTTCCTCCTAAACAAGCCCTAAAGATACCTGCAAGCCCTAAAGATACCTGCAAGTTGCTTCTTACTAAACAACTCCCAAAGATGCTGTGTTTTCTATCTTGTTTTATGAGATAAAGGACAGAAATGGATGATTTTATCTGCTTTCTTCTCTCGAGGTGTTTGGGTAGCTGTTTTTCAGTCTTGTTTTTTTACTAAACAAGCCCTAAAGATACCTGCAAGCCCTAAAGATACCTGCAAGTTGCTTCTTACTAAACGACTCCCAAAGATGCTGTGTTTTCTATCTTGTTTTATGAGATAAAGGACAGAAATGGATGATTTTATCTGCTTTCTTCTCTCGAGGTGTTTGGGTAGCTGCTTGTTTTAGGTGTTTTTTTACTAAACAAGCCCTAAAGATACCTGCAAGCCCTAAAGATACCTGCAAGTTGCTTCTTACTAAACAACTCCCAAAGATGCTGTGTTTTCTGTCTTGTTTTATGAGTTAAATGACAGAAATGGATGATTTTATCTGCTTTCTTCTCTCGAGGTGTTTGGGTAGCTGCTTGTTTTAGGTGTTTTTTTACTAAACAAGCCCTAAAGATACCTGCAAGCCCTAAAGATACCTGCAAGTTGCTTCTTACTAAACAACTCCCAAAGATGCTGTGTTTTCTATCTTGTTTTATGAGATAAAGGACAGAAATGGATGATTTTATCTGCTTTCTTCTCTCGAGGTGTTTGGGTAGCTGCTTGTTTTAGGTGTTTTTTTACTAAACAAGCCCTAAAGATACCTGCAAGCCCTAAAGATACCTGCAAGTTGCTTCTTACTAAACAACTCCCAAAGATGCTGTGTTTTCTATCTTGTTTTATGAGATAAAGGACAGAAATGGATGATTTTATCTGCTTTCTTCTCTCGAGGTGTTTGGGTAGCTGCTTGTTTTAGGTGTTTTTTTACTAAACAAGCCCTAAAGATACCTGCAAGCCCTAAAGATACCTGCAAGTTGCTTCTTACTAAACAACTCCCAAAGATGCTGTGTTTTCTATCTTGTTTTATGAGATAAAGGACAGAAATGGATGATTTTATCTGCTTTCTTCTCTCGAGGTGTTTGGGTAGCTGCTTGTTTTAGGTGTTTTTTTACTAAACAAGCCCTAAAGATACCTGCAAGCCCTAAAGATACCTGCAAGTTGCTTCTTACTAAACAACTCCCAAAGATGCTGTGTTTTCTATCTTGTTTTATGAGATAAAGGACAGAAATGGATGATTTTATCTGCTTTCTTCTCTCGAGGTGTTTGGGTAGCTGTTTTTCAGTCTTTCCTCCGAAATGACTCCTAAAGATACCTGCAAGTCCTTTCTTACTAAACAACTCCCAAAGATGCTGTGTGTTCTGTCTTGTTTTATGAGTTAAATGACAGAAATGGATGAATTTATCTGCTTTCTTCTCTCGAGGTACTTGGGTAGCTGCTTGTTTTAGGTTTTTTTTACTAAACAAGCCCTGCAAGTCCTGGGGCTGAGCGGAAAGGGGGAATAACTCCCGTTTTTCCCCACAGGAGTGCAGCACATCCACCTGGGCTATATGGCAGCGTGGATTTAGCCAAATCCCAGAGCCAGGCTGGTCGTGGAGCCCCTGCAGTGCAAGGGTGCCCTTTGCAGCCTTGTCCTGCCTGTGCTGATCAAAGCCCCCATCCATCCATCCATCCATCCATCCATCCATCCATCCATCCAACATCCATCCATCCATCCATCCATCCATCCATCCATCCATCCATCCATCCAACATCCATCCATCCATCTATCCATCCATCCATCCACCCACCCATCCATCCATCCATCCACCCACCCATCCATCCATCCATCCACCCACCCATCCATCCATCCATCCCCCATCCATCCATCCATCCATCCACCCACCCATCCATCCATCCATCCCCCATCCATCCATCCATCCATCCACCCACCCACCCATCCATCCATCCATCCATCCCCCCAGCCCCGGCAGCCACCCAAGACCCAGCGTGGCCCTGATGGAGCCACGGCTTCAAACCCAGCCAGAACCTGGCAAAGGAACAAACAAAACGTGGTCAGATCCCACCCCCAGCCCAGGGGGGCTCTGCCCACGGCTGGGGGGAGCTTGGATGGAGTGTGAGGTCACTGCCAGGTTGGCTTTGAGGACAAGGATGTCTTGGTGGCTCAAGCTGTTGGGTTTTGTCTGGAGAAAAAAGCCCTGTGGTGACAGTCTGGGGGGGGTGTCAGGGCTCCTGTGAGGATCTGCAGGAGAGGAAATGGGAAGGGGAAGTGGAAATCCCCAGTGTGAGCAGTGCAGGGTTCAGATCTGGGTGATAACACCTGACAACTTTTACCAAAGGAACGTTTTCACTGTCCTTGAACCAAAAAACTTCAGGGCAAGACAATTTCCATGTTATGTTTGTGCTGGGAGGTCAAATGGGTTGTTGATTTCTCCTCTGGCGGTGTCTGAGTAACACTGTGCATGTTTGTAAATATTTTTGAGAGGTTCCTCACAATAAAAACAAACTGCTGTTGTTTGGTGACAAATCTGAGAGGACCCTGCGTGGAAAGCAAAGTGAGTAAAGGAGGCTTTTTCTGGTAATTACTGATAATTATTGCTCACATCTGAAAGCAAAAACATGCTCAAAGTCTTAAATGAATGTGACTTTCTGTGGTGCTGTGTACTTGCAAACAAGTACTGAAGGAAGTGCAAGAGATAAATTTGGAAACCTCCTTCTGCAATTAGGATTTTGATGAGAAAACTTAAAAGCCAGAACCACTTCAGGTGAATTTTGCTGATCCTTTAGCACAATATATCCCAGTAGCTACAGTCCCTACCGTCTGGAACTTCCAGAGGCTGAGGAACAAGAATTCAGGGAAGGTGGAATATGGTGATCTTGGTTGTTTCCTCCAAGAAACTGCCTCTCCTTTTATTCCTCATGAAAACAACCATGAACAAGCACAACCCAAACTGGGTCTATTACTGTGATGAACATAAAAAACTTCTGAAATCCCCTTTTCCATGAACACTGGAGCACCAGATCCAGGCAGGGCACACCAGAAGAGTTCACCAGCAAAACTCAAGCACACAAATGCTCTGTTCTTTATAGACCTGTGGCTGAGGCAGAGAGGGACTTGAGCTGGGTTTATTTTCCTGCACTTTGGCTATCTAAAAATTCAACATCTTGTCCAAACTAGTCACCTGAACTCTGTAATTAATGGAGGAGACACATCCAGCTTACAATTCAGGGACAGCTGAGGGTGATTCAGCCTCCCTGGATTATCAGGGGACTCTGCAGAGCTGGACAGACTGGGTTGGGCCAGAGCCATCCCACAGCACCCTGTGCCTGCTGTTGTGTAACATCCTGCAGTGCAGGTAGGAAACCACCCTGGGCTGGTGATTCTTCATCTTCTCTTCTGCAATGTCTGATCCAAACCCCACTGAGATGAGAAATCCTTGTGAGCCCAGTGCCAGTTTGGCACAGCTCATACTCCTTGTCCTCTCTCGGCCCCGGGGCAAGCAGGGCTTGGAACCCAGCTGGTGAAATAAAGTCTGGGAACAACCCACCTGGGCTTTTATTCACTTGGGGAAATGGCAGTACATCAGCTGAAGTGCCACAAAGGAAACAAAAAAAAAGAGATTATGCCACTTGGGGAAGAAAGTTTGGCAGGGTTGGATGTCAAACACAATAGGAAAAATCAGCTAACGTGAGGATCTATAGAAATTAATAATTAATCTCTTAACACCAGGCAGCTGCACGTACAGGTCTCCAGTGGCTGCCAAGAAGCAGATTTGTCCTGCAATCCCAGCAGAAGGGTGGGGCAGTGTCCTTAGCGCTGCCTGAAGTGGCTGAGGAAAGAAATCTCTGTCATTCCTGGTGTCACGACAATGGCAAAGGGGGAAAACAGCACGGGGATTTCTGTCCCATGGAGGGGAGGCAGCACTGAGAGGCAGAAATGTCCATAATTCAGTTTATTTTACAAACCTTTTGCTCCTGGCTGCTCTGCCAGGCCCGCAGAGGGCTCCGAGCTGGGGCAGGCAGCAGGAACAGCAGAATTCCCTGCAGGACACAGCTACCCCAGCCAGGACTGCTGGAGCAGACAGCTCCCAGCAGCCAGATGTGGGATAACCTCACTGGGACTGAGATTTCTGTCTCCATTCAGCATCTTGGAGCTTGGACTGAGCCCTGCAGAAGGACAGCACGGAGCTGAAGTGGCCTGTGACCCTCCCAAGTGTGGTGCTGCCCATCCCAAGTCCTTGGAAGCCCTCATCCCTCTGCACAGCACGCAGATGCTCTGCAAAGGTGACCTCAGCTCTCTCCAGAGAGAGAAATTTCGGAAACGCAGCCGAGACAGCTCTCAGCCTCCCCA
>VZRH01000205.1:267263-289448 GCA_013397555.1 Urocynchramus pylzowi | reverse complement strand
CACCCCACGCGCTGATACCGTGACAATTCACAGCTATTCCCGTGGAAAGCATCCAGCAAAACCCCCCTCCCTGGAAAACAAACAAACCCGGCTCCAGCCGCAGCGGCTGGCAGGCAGGGATGGATTGGAGCTTGGAGCGCACGACTCCCTTTCCCCCGACACTTCTCCCACTCGCAGATGCTGAATGGGATCCCAGTGTCCCGCTCAGCTCTGCTCTCTGTCAAAGCCTCCCGAAAAGGGGCTACTGCAGCTCTTACATTCCGCAGGCTGCGCTGCCCTGCCAGCTGACACCTTCTAAATCCCGGCTCTATTTCCATCGCTGGGCTGGCAGCGCCGGGCAGGGAGGGATTTTCTAGCGAAGCTGCCTGCTGCCACCGCTTGATAGCAGCGAGCTCTGCAGGGCTCACAGCGCTGCGCTTGTGGGGAAGAGGTTTTACAGCGGCTTCTGCGAGCCAGAGAGGAGTTTGATAAGAGGATCCATGCTTACCCCTGGAAGAATTTCCTACCAAGGTCACTGACACAGAAAATAAGAAAGAAGGATAAATAAGAGAAACCTGCAACTGCCTGTTCCAATGAGCACTTGGTTTGTCTCTGGTGACCAATGAGTAAAATGTAAACTTATGAGTTTTGTAAGAATGTATAAAAAGCATGCATGCTAGAATAAAAACAGGTTTGAAGCCTTCTGAAAATGGAGTGTGTTGCTTTGTACTGTCTCTGTCTCAACTAGGACTGTCTCAACTACAACAGGTTTTCTTGCAGGTTCTTCAGCAGAGTGGAAAATGTTTAATTGTGTGTGGTGCTCCGCGAGAAAGGAGAGTTCTGCTGCTGCTGAAATGCACTGAGAATATAAATTTGGATTTCTGTCCACCCTGGAAAAGAAAGAAGAGTAAAATACAGACAGGCTGTAAATGCAGGCCATAAATATCCCATGCATATTTTAATTTACTTTGTTCCAGCTTGTTTTTTCTCTCTTTTTTTCATACCAGTTATTGCCAAAAGTTATGCACGAGGATGCAAACAGCACAAATTGCTACAAGCACATTTGGGAACAGGGAACCACAGAAAGTGTGGTACAGGGTGAGAAGCACTGAAAGCAGTGGGAAACTATTGGGGTTTTTTCTTAAATGTTTTTAGCATTTTTGATGATGGAACCATCCAATGAGCTGTGGAATCATCATCATCATTGTCATCATCATCATCTCAGGGTATGAAAGAGTGGAGTTGAGCAGTTTGGTTGCCTGATCCCTGGACGTGCCCAAGGCCAGGTTGGAGTGACCTGGTCTGTGGGAATTGTCCCTGGGCATGGCAGGGCTGGGCTGAGGTGGCCTTTGAGGTCCTCCCAAGCCAACCCCTCCATGCTCTGGGCCTGGTGGAGCTCTGCCTTCCCCCAGAGCCTCAGCCCAGCCTGGGCTGCAGGAACAGGACAGAGCTGCTCTGTGTCCCAAACCTGTTTCGGAGCCAGCATTCAGCTGCTGGTGCCCCTCAGGTACCAACTGTGCATCTTCAGCCACTTTTTGGACATTTTCTCACATCAGCCTCTGCTCAGGCAGCCAGAGGAGTTCTGGGAATCGTCGCCCACCATGCTGGAGCTGTCTCTGCAGGACCCACCTCCGCTCTGAAGGACGTTTCTGTTCCAAGGCTCTCCACGAGCCTTTGAATCTTAGACAGCCCTGCTAAGACGATGATCTAAACTGACCTAAATTCCAGGTCAAGCAAAATTTAGGTTAATTTCACTGATGTCATTTTAAAATTTTAATTGGCATAAACCCTCTGGGGCAGGGATTTTTCCAGGGAGTGCGTGTGCAAGTTAAATCCACTGATGGAGGCTCATGCCGCTGCTGAAATCCTGATTCCCAAACTTTTTAATATTTACCCATTTTGCCTTCATATCAGGGTGTTTCCTCCCTCCAAATTCAGGGAATAAAAATGAGGCACCCAGGCTCCAAAGAGGGGACAGAGGGGGTGATGCTAAAAGAGTCCTGCCAGGAGCAGCCATTCCTGCAGATTGAAAGATCAGGAAAACATAAATGCAAACAGAGAGCCCATTAAAAACTGGTGGAAAAATGGAAGCCCTGGAATGTCTCCAATATAACTAAAAAGCAGTCCAGGACTGGAGTGATTCTGTGTTTGTTTTCTGTCCATTTTTCATGGTTTGCTCATTGTCACTTCGAACTCTTCCAATATCATTAATACAGCTGACCAATGTTATTTCTAAGAAAAATATTTTCATTAAAAAAAAAAGGACGTTTTCCTGAGAATAATTTTTCTAAGTGTGGTGATATATTGTTGAAATAGTCCTTTTTCTATAAACAATTGAATTTTTTTTAAAAGCCACGTTTATTGAAAAATTTACTGGAAATGTTACCAAATCTTCGTCAATTAATCACATATATAATATTTTTATTTCACAAAACCAGTTGGAAAGGAGTGCAAAGCAGGGCCATCTGTGACAGGATAAATCCAAGCAGTGCAGCTTGTGAGAGCACAATAGTTCATGTTTTAAGGGTTTGAGTGGTTCTAACAATCATCCCAGAAATCCACACTATTTACAGGACGGGGACTCAAGTATGTGCTGACGAGGAGGAGCTGCTCAGCAGAGCTTTGCTCCAAAAGGGATCTCTGAGTTCCTGTTCTTGGAACTGTTGGGTGCATGGACTCTTCTTTCTCTTCTCTCCATCCATGTCCCTCATTTTCCCAACTCCAACAAAAAGTAGCACTAAATATGCCCAAATATCCCTGTTTTAACCCTTTATGCAGCATGCTTTTACCTTATGGATGCTCAACTCCACCTCTGGACTAATTAAACTCCTAAAACTCTCTTCAAATTAATCTCATGGAAAGATGGAGAGGATAACAGGAGACTGAGACACGTTGGGGTGGACACACCGAGCTTCCAAGACTCCCAAAATCAGGACAAGGAGATGGGGAAGCACCCAGGAGCTTCCAAGACCCCAAAATCTGGACAAGGAGATGGGAAGCACCCAGGAGCTTCCAAAATCCCCAAAATCAGGACAAGGAGATGGGGAAGCACCCAGGAGCTTCCAAGACCCCCAACATCTGGACAAGGAGATGGGAAGCACCCAGGANGGACAAGGAGATGGGGAAGCACCCAGGAGCTTCCAAGATCCCCAAAATCAGGACAAGGAGATGGGGAAGCACCCAGGAGCTTCCAAGATCCCCAAAATCAGGACAAGGAGATGGGGAAGCACCCAGTGCTCCCTGGGAGCGAGGTGGGACAACCCCACTGGGCTTAGGTGTGGCCAGGGAAAAGAAGATTGAGGAGTAGCCAGGAAAAATGACAAACAGGGGATGAATTGTGAGGAGTTTAGGGGGGAAAGGAGGTTCCTCAGTATTAAAGAAATATGTTAATCACAGTAACAGCCTAATTTACAACTTAATGTGTGTAATTACAACTCCGCTCTTCCCCCACCCTGGCAGAGGTTAATTTTGTGTGTGCACATTCAATATTGCCTTGCCAGGGACACGGGGCACTTATTGACACAGATGCAGAGCACTTGAAGCTGGGAGGTGAGGGGGAAGCTCTGGAGCCAGGACCCAGGGCCCAGCCCCACGGCGATGGTAATTTGTGGTTTTTCCTCCAACGTTTAGTAGCCACAAAGAAGCCTTAGAAATTTCTGGTCAGAACCAGGACTCCCCTGTTCCTCTGCAGACGAAACACTGAGCCCTTACACTCCAACCCAATAAATATTTCATCTGGTTTGGAGGGAGAAGGGGTGGAGCCGGGCAGAAATTGTGTTTCACGAATGCAAATGACAGCTCAGACCCTCCAAGAGCCAAATCCTGCCTTGCCTCCCACCCCTGAGTGTGGGCAGGGGCACAGGGGGGCTGTGGGGACAGGGACAGGTGAGGTCCAGGTGATTTGGGTACTGTTGGACACCATGGACACATCCATGGGGCTCCCCTGGAAAAGCACAATAAAGCAGAGAACCCACAGCAGGAACTGAATGTGAAAAATGTTACACAGAGGGGAAACTCAGAACCTGGTCTGGAAACATCCCAAATGCATGAAGAGACAGAAAGATAAGTTTAAAACCCACTGTGCTCTGCCCACCTAATCAATAAGCAGTGGACAGATTTCTGATAATGCATTTATTTCACCTTCTCCCATTTTAATCTTTGTTAATCAGGTTTTGGTGCCAAGTTGGAGAACTGCCCTTAAATCTGATCCTCCCTCCTCGCCCTCCTGAAGGCATTGCTCTGATTCCAGCAGACCTTGTGATGGTGACTCATTGACCAAAGAGATGGGGGACAATCTTTGGAAGAGCCTGGACACCATTATTCCTTTGGGAACTCCTTGGGATGCAAAGCTCAGCCTCAGGATTCCATCCAGGAGGAATGAAAATTAAATGAAAAATTTAATTTTCTATATTAACACAGCAACTTGAAAAAATTCCTGAATAGTAAGTCATCCATCCAGCCATTGTGGCCAAATCAGCTGTGATAAAGAAAAAGTTTGAAATTAAGACACAGAGTAAAGCAAAATCTCCGTGAGTTGTTGAATTGGAAGGGAGAAGAAAATCCAGACCCGCTGAATCCAAAGCTAAGAGAGATGGACATGGGAATTTGTGGGAGGATTGTGTTCCCATAGCCCATAAGCACTCCAAGGAATAAATCAGGGGCAGAATTTATTTAGGGCAGGGCTCTGATCTCCTGTAAGTGCTTTTAAGGCCAAAGGGAAATGCCCACATCACTCTCCTATCGCTGCCCTCTGAGGGATTTATATCCAGCTTTTAAGAGTTGTTCCTGAGAGGAAGATTTAATTCCTGTCCTAGCCCATCCCAACCCTCTATGACTGATAAAATTCAGAGTATGTTGGAAGTTTGGAGTGTACAGGAGGCAATCCCATAATTCTGGAGAGCTCCAGCTGCTCTCCACAAGCCCACCCCACTCCATGACTCCATAAACAACTTCCACAACAGGAAAACCCAGTAAAAACCAAATATTCAGGAACAGAAAGCAAATTGTGATCAGAGGAGTCTCTCAGGAAATGACACTGTTAATACCCCTCAAAGATTTAATGTTTTATCCTTTCTTTAAGCTCCAACCAGCATTTAGATTCACAGAATCATCTAGATTAAAAAAGACCTCAAGGTCATCAAGTCCAACTTTGATTGATAACACAAAGATTTAAAAAGTTGGCATCTGGTTTGGTTTGATGTTGATACCATTCCTGATTTGCCAACTTTTCGATTATTCCTAACAGGAGCCAAAATACATTAAATTTCTACAAACTGCAAACAGAAAGTGGAAATGGTTATAAAGAGACCACCAAGTTTCATTATCTGAACTTGTAAAAAATCATGAACAGAACGGAAAATGTTCAGAAACCTGAATAAAACTCAGCGGTTCAGCTCAGTGATTTTTAACTGCCTCTGGAAGAAACTTCCAGATTGACAAGGTGACAAGAAAAAACAAATCTTGCCCATATTCCCTCAGTTTGAGGGAGTTAAGAGATATCTAATGGAGCAGGGAAAGTGATTATTATATTTTAAATACTGGATTTTAATACCGATGGGGCGTCTCAAATGAAATGAAAAGCAAGGCTGAAATTGGAAATAGACATTACTGTGAGAATTCATGAAAAGCTGCAAATATCAGCCTGTTTAAAATGATAATAAATCAGCCCAGATCCTGAAGCATATTTATTATGCTTGGAATTAGCAATAATAAAACCAAGGCTCCTGCGATAGCCACGGTGGAATCGAATGGGAATAAAATGAACTCCGTGGGTCAATTTTGCGCTTTGTGGATTGTCAGATTTTTTGGACCCAGGGCACTTCTGGAGTTCCCCCGGCCTGAGGAGCTGCAGTGGGTGGCAGTGGGGGGTAGCTGGGTGTGTTTTTGGGGTGGTTGGTGTGGTTTTGGGCGGTTGGAGGCGATCCCAGCGGGCTCCCGGCGCTCCCTCCGCGTGCTCCCGATGAGCGCGACGTGTCCCGCGTGCCCCGGAGCCCAGGGCACCCTGATGCCTCCTCAGCTCTGCATTTTTCAAAGCCAGAGTGGTTTCAGGATCTGTGAATAACTCTCCAATGAAACAGTTCCAAAAATACACCCGCATTTCCATATGCTGATTTTTTTTTTTTTGCCCAAGTTTATCAACCTATTTCTGTTTTTATTTTTCATAACCTTGATATTTTGTGATTTTTTTTAAAAAATGAACTTTTTTCCATGTCCTTTTACCACCTGAAATCCCAGAGTCTGGTTCTTCTCACCTATTCACTTTCTAATTAAAAAAAAAAAAAAAAGGAAAGATTTCACAACTCCTTGAGGGAATCTCTCACTGGCTCAGCCTCAAAAATGGCCACCACTGCCACCTCCAAGATGTAAAAAACCTCCCCAAAAATCTGTTTTTGAAGAGACACAGCCAATTCATTTGAAGTCCCATTAGCTAAGAAGAACCTGGACGTGATTTAAAGCTGAATTTTCTTGTTTACCACTTGGCTGGGGCAATCTCCATGACGCCCTTACCAGATGATTCTGACATCATCTGAGACAGAAAATGGATGAGTAGGAGCCTCTCTGGAGGAAGAAACATCCTGTTTTTTTTCAAGCATCCCAAAGAGTTTCAGCCTCTGTGGTTAGGGGAACGTAAGCAAATAAATAAAATGAAAACAAATCAAATTATTTCCTATAGGAATTCTTTCCACTCTAAAGGCAGCAGGGCATTAGCAAACATTCAGTAAACAGGAACTGGCAGAAACATCCCCAGAATCCACATGGATTTTAATTTATCTTCTCCACTGCATGCTCGAGGAAATGCTGATAGAGAAATGCAGGTAACAATTTTAATAAGCATTAATTTTTTCCCTATTTGTATTCCAGGTCTGAGTTGTTTTTTCTTAATAAACACCCCTGCTTGACTCCCTCACTGGGGCTCACATTCAAACCAGGCTGGACAAGGTTTCAGGTGAGTTTTGTCTCACTTAAGTGAAAAACATGCCCCAAAATCTGGTTTTGATGGGACTGAGCCACTTCAGCTCAAAGTTTGCATTAAAGAGTTTCATTAATTAACATGAAATGTGGGGTTGAACATTGGCTGCAGCTTTGTGGGAATAACACAAAGAGTTATTCAGAGTGCCACTGAACTGCACTCT
Source organism: Urocynchramus pylzowi (assembly GCA_013397555.1). NCBI lineage: Eukaryota > Metazoa > Chordata > Aves > Passeriformes > Fringillidae > Urocynchramus > Urocynchramus pylzowi. The sequence continues at coordinate 282,336 of VZRH01000205.1, read as the reverse complement.
CCACACTTGCATGGGGTTTTAATTGTGATTTATTCAATTTATTCATTTAACAGGGCATGATACTTAATCAAGAATTTATGTATCTATTTTTTAAAAAAATATAATGCACATTATGAATGCATTGGTATTAATTATTGCCAGTGGGGGTAAAATAAAAGGAGCTTTTTGAAACCAGGGAACAACCCCTGATGCAACTGAGCTGCTCCCAGGCCCCCAGCTGACTCCACAGTAGCTCGGGATAGGGATGAAATCCTGAAATACAGCACTGGGACAGGGAGAGAGGGCCATGAAAGGAAAAACAAACACTGGGACAGTGGTGCTGGGGCAGAACTCGATGAGCTGCCCACCCTGTGCCTGCCCCAGACCCCCTCCCTCCTCTGGGAACCGTGGAGCAGTTCAACCCCTTCTCCAAGGCAGTTTCATGCTCATTATTTGTCAGATTAATTAAGCAGGATTTAATCCACTCATTTTCTTCCTTTGTCATCACTATTAGCCTTTTCAATCCATTATTTATGGATCCACCCAATTTTGGTGGATAATGAACTCCTCCTCAAGGATTTTAGGCCCATGTGCAGTTTGACATTGCTCCACTGCCCTCTTGAGATCCACACCAGTTTCACCCAGTGCAGGTCTGGCCTTTTTTGGAGGAAATCTTTCACACCAGGTAGATTAAAATCACTCCAAATATCTCCCAGAGAGGGACACTCACACCCAATAAATAAAAACCTGGATGTTTTTTAGTAATTCCTGCCTGGTGTGATGCTGATATAGAAGTGCTGCAATTTTGCTCTCCAATCTCAGATACAAACTTTGTCCAGGGTTGAATATTGCCCCACAGAGATGGATGTGGTGGTAGAGGCAGCCACGGGATGTGGTGCTGCCAACTCCACTGCCTTCAACCCAAGTTTAAGGACATTTTTGGAGGTAGGTCCCAACTTTCCATGAAAGGGAAAAGCCATTTGTCTGTCTGTACGGAGAAGCGAGGCATGAAAATACAGCCTTTAAAAAAACACCATTTCAAACCATTCTCAGATTTCAGCTGGCTCATGAACCAAGGCCGCCCTCGGAGGGAGCCAGCTCCGAGTCTTGTTCCTTGCAGAATTAGGAGGGCTCTTTCCATCAGCAGGCATGGGAAACCTCCAGATCCAACATCCACCTCATGTGTTCTCTGTGTTTTAAAACACTCCTGTAAAATTCACAGAATCACAGAATCACAGAATCACCAGGTTGGAAGAGACCTTCAAGACCATCGAGTCCAGCCCAGCCCCAACACCTCAACTAAACCCTGGCCCCCAGTGCCACATCCAGGCTTTGTTAAACACCCCCAGGGATGGTGACTCCACCATATTGGAAAACCATTCCAATACTTAATCACCCTTTTTGTAAAACACTTTTTCCTGATATCCAGCCTATATTTCCCTTGGTGCAGATGAGGCTGTGTCCTCTGGTTGTGTCAGTGCTGCCTGGAGGAAGAGCCCAGCCCCAGCTGAGCACAGGCACCTTTCAGGGAGCTGTGGAGTGATGAGGGCACCCCTGAGTCTCCTTTTCTCCAGGCTGAGCACCCCCAGCTCCCTCAGTTGTTCCTCACAGGGTTTGTGTTCCCAGCCCCTCTCCAGCCTCGTTGCCCTTCTCTGGACATGCTCCAGCCCCTCCATGTCCTTCCCAAACTGAGGGGCCCAAACTGGACACAGCACTCAAGGTGTGCCCTCACCAGTGCTGAGCACAGGGGAAGGATGACCTCTCTGCTCCTGCTGGCCAAATCAAGTCCCAGAGCTGCCATGGTGACAATTCCCCTCCGAGTGACATGTGGCAAGACAGACACAGAGCTCGTGGCTCCAGGCGTGGAGGGGACATCCAGAAAAGAGCCAGCTGGGTGGAAATAAAGACCATTTGGCTCCTCACTCCATTTTCATTCCTTCTTCTGTCTCATGGATGAGTGGTTTAGGGGGAGATCCCTTTCATGTTTCAGCATCACCCCGAAGTGCTCCCACCTCCCCATGACCAACCCAAACCCACCTGCATAAGGCACCACTCCCAAACAAACACTCAGAGCCCAGCAACGGCTCCCACCACCCTCCCCTGCTTCGGTTTAGGGGAAAAATCTGCAGATTCAGGCTGGTGGGGAGGTCTTTTCTGGATATTATGGCCACAAGCTGGTGGAGCACTGCAGGATTTGCCTTCTTGTGGAGCAAGAGCTGGAATTCTGTGCTGAAACCTTCCCAAATTCCCTTCTCCTACATCTGCCCAGCTCTGGCTTGCTGAACTTGCCCTTGGGCTGAGGTGATTTATGGTCCCCAGCCACCCCAGCTCCCTCTCCGTGCCGTTCCCCACTGCTGGGAGGTGCTGGTGCCCCCAGCCCCTTCCATGGCAGCACCTGGGTGGGATGGGAATGGCTTTTTCCAAACAGTTCCTCCTCCTCAGATACGCTCTGCACATCCATGTCTGGCCAGGAGCTCAGCCATTTATTTTTCCTCTCCATAGGCATGTTTGGAGCTGTGGGTGGCCTCTCCTGTTTAAAATAAAGAAGCCAGGGGGAAGCTTTGTTCTTTGCAGGCTGAAAACCAGAGCATCTGTCCTGCGCTGGGTGGGAGAAGGAAGCAGCAGAGCTCAATCTGCTGGAAATTTCCCCACCTGAATTTTTGTTTTGCTTGGATTGAAGGAAACAGGAACACAAGGCAAAACGAAGACAAGAACTTTGCAGGAGGACAAGCTCAGCGGCTCCAGGTGATGAAAATGCTGTGAATCTGGATAGCCACAATACTGGAATGCTTGTTTCTACAGATGATCAGAAATTCAAAGTAATTGCTATCATCTCACAGCTCCTGAGTGGCCTCAAGCCAGGTTTTATTGGATTAATATTCCAATAAAGCAATCAGCCCAGTTCAAAGACATCTGCAGGGTCATTCAGGGCAGGATGTGTTTCATTCTAGAGTAATTTTAATATAAAAGAGGTCTCCTTAGAACTTCTCTCACAGTTTGCCTATTTTCTTCATAAACTTTTACTGTTTGAGGCATGAAATAGTCCCTTTAATCATGGCTTCTAGACCCATTTAAAGCAAAACAAGCAGGGTTAGATGAGTACTTTTTAATTTTACTATTTTTTAAAATACCCTGACATTTTGCAAAACCATCCTGGCAAACTGGGAGACACCAAATTCTCTGAAAAATGACTCTGATCAGCCCAGCCCAGTCCACGAGCACACAGGGCCATGAAGGACTAAGTCACCTCATCGATCCTCCCAGCACAGGACAGGTTGGGTTTCTGCCTCCCCTTGCACCTTTGAACCTCGTCATAAATATTCCCCCTCTGCAGTGGAAATACGTGCAGGGCAGGGACATTTATGACTTGTCATGGGATGCTGGACAGCACCAACACCCCCTGGGCAGGGAGGGCATCACAGCCTCTTCCCTCACCACTGTCCCTGCCACAAGGAACGACTCCTGGCTGTCTCTGGACCTTCCTGCCACGTCCTGCCCAGGTGAGGAACAGCCTGCAGTGCCCCTGGCCCTTGATTTACACAGTGCTGGTTCTATCACTGCTTAACTCATCCCTGTGCATCCACTGCAAAGCCCATTTTCCTGCCTGGAATTTCATTCCTGGCTAAGGAATGGCAGGAGATGCTTCATTATTGCCTGTCTTGAAGCAGGAGAAGAGCCTATTTTTAAACTGGTGTTTTGCAGGTCATTAATCCCAGCCCTGGATGGGAGCCTTTAGCTTTTGACCTCCCCAGTGACCGAGTTATTTACTGCAGACGACAAATGGTTATTTTTCAGAGTTGTTTTCAAAAGGTTTTTCCCATTTTGGAGTCTTTGTGGAGCATTGTAGGAGCCCTCATGGTTCCCCTGTCTCGTATCCTTAATCCACCCTGAAAGATATACAGGGCACTTTAGGAATGACTCATGCCAGTGTAAGAGGATGGTTATGCAATATCCACATTATTCCTATTATTTCTTGGATGCTTCAGTCTCATAACTCTGCATGGTCTTAATATTGAGGGGGAATTTGAGCTGCATAACATCCACAGAAAATCTCCGAGAGTTTACCCATGCAGTTCCCAAATCCAGTCCATGTCCGTGATCAGCACTAAAAATGGGCAGAAAATCGGATATTTAGGGTTGAAAATTGGATATTTGTTGTTATTTATTGCATGTGTAAGTGTATCCTGCAACAAATGAACACGGCTTCAATAAATCACGGTTTTAAAGTGACTCTCTGGCAGGACTGATAATTGATATCAGCAGATGAAGGGGTGAATTCTGTTCTGAACAGACAATTACTGAGGAGGGTGGGAGCAGTGATCCCACCAGCCCAGGAGCTGCTCCCTCAGAGGGAAGGGGGAAACTGGGAGCAGGGAGATAGGGAACAACCAGCCCAAGATGAAATTTCTATGGGAAGGAAGCAGGAGGAGACTCATGCACACAAATGGTCCGTTCTCCCTCATTTTTCACCTCTTTGGTTGTGCCACTCCATGTCCATATCTGTAGGTGTTCCACAGAGCCAGGACAGCTTTCCTGGGGCTGGAACAACCCCTGCACTGCACAAACAACACTCGCCCAAGCTCAGGACAGAGTGAATTAAAGAGGACGAGGTGATGAACACAAGGTCCCCCCCAAATGATACTCCCAGCTTAAATTTCCATGGCTTAATCTGTGTTTTGGCTGAGCAGGGAAGGCCTCCACGGTGGCATGTTGGTTTAGTGGTTGGAGGATGACATAAAATAAAAGCCCTGAGTTCAAAGGGCCTGGCTGTTTACGGGAATCCCACCCCCCGAGCCCTGGCAGGAGCGTCCCGGATTACTCATCCGCGTTAACTCTTTGGATAAACATTTCCCTGTCGAGCCTAAGGTCGAGCTGCAAAGCCCCTGACAAGAAGAAAAAAATAAAAAAAATCATGTTCAAAAATAAACACAACACAGGTCTGAATTAGGGGCTTGTTTCTTACAAAGGAAGATGTATTTACACAAGGGCAGCTCATCGGGACACATTGGTTTTCCAAAGGAGAGAGCTGTAGAGGGATCTGGGTGGGATCTAAATATCACTGAGAGACAGCACTTGAAGAGGAAGGGTTTGAGCCATGCCAGCTGTGCAGGGCAGGAGTTTGGGAATGGCTTTGGAGCTCCACAGTGAGCTCAGGAGGTGAAGGATCTGGCAGGCACGGCGGGATTGACTGGGAAAGCGATCTCATGCGCTAATGACAGGAACACCTCCAGCTCCACGTCCAGCACCCTGAATCACTGCCATCCATCGAATTTCCATGATGTCAAGCAAGTGGGAAGGAAAATAGGCTGGAGCTAAATGGAGGATGGAAGCATGGAGCAAAATCGTGGTAGATTTGGGTTGTTTTTTTTTTTTTTTTTTGGCTTTCCCCAACGAAGGTGGCGGCACATTTAAAAGTAAGAGCTAAAACAAAAACTCAGCTCGTGATGATGAATGGTCAGGAATTCTACTTGGGAGCAGCCCCACCATGTTTAATAGATGTTATAGATGTCTGCATCCAGCACAGGAGGTGAAAGCAGGGTAAGGGGCATTGATGGGAAATAAAATTCCTAGCAGAAGAAGTGTCAGGGTGTTTGTGTTCCAGGTATGGAGAAACCTCTGTCCTACAAACTGCAGCTCATCAATAGGAATTAATTGGGAAGAAATCCTTCCCTGGAAAGGTGGGGAGGCCCTGGCCTAGATTCCCAGAGAAGCTGTGGCTGCCCCTGGATCCCTGGAAATGTCCAAGGCCAGGCTGGAGCACCCTGGGACCGTGGAAGGTGTCCCTGCCCATGGCAGGGTTGGAACTGGATGATCTTTAAGGTCCCTTCCAACCGAGCCCATTCCATGATTCCATGATAATTTCTGTAGCAAGTAAGTCTGAAAGAGCAGAGAATTCTGTTTGCAGTGCAGCACACCTTGAAACCTTACAAGAACCACACATTTTAAATCTGTTTTACAGTTCAGCAGCACTGTGACATAATTTCCATTTTCCCTCTTTGATTTTCTCACAAATTTTTTCTTTTTCAAAGCTGCAAAATGCTGATACTCTGAAGACAACTTAAAGTGTTGTCTTTGACAATTTAGGATATTCCTAAAAATTTGGCAAGACCACTACTAAACCCTTGGCTCTATCCACATGCTGGACAGGATTAGCATTTCAAATGCTGCTCACACCATCATCTTCTGGCCATAACAATGACAATAAAAAAAGAAATTCCAATAAAACTGGAAAAAAAAAAATCTCAGTTCATAAGGATTCTGTCTAACCTTCAGCTGGAAACGAGATGACAAATAGGCCAGCAAGGCCAACTAAGATTTTTTTTGGGGTATTGATTTAAAGCAGAGAAGCCACAGTGGGTAGTTTATCAATTCCAGTGGAAACCAAGGATCATGGAACTAAAAGGTATTAATCACTGCGGATTACAGAACCCAAGGCTTCTATTAATTTCCCTGCCAGTTTCGTTATCTTCTCAGATTTTCCTGTCATTTCTTTAAGGCTTCCCTTGTAAATTTTGCATTTTGAGCTGTAAGGGGCCATTAGAGAATGGCAGGAGTCCTGTGCTTTTCTCGTAATGAATTCTCAGGTTACCCCGGGTTTTCCTGTGCAAACAAACTGAAGCCACACACAATTATCCCTCGGCTGCCCAAGCAGACATTCTCTAGGAAGATCTTCTATTTTTAATCCAGCTATTGGAATAAACTGGGGAAGGCTCCCAGGCTTTGCAGCCCCTTGTTTGGGCTAAAAATGAAACATCAGCAGTGCAAATGCACATGAGGTGCATTATCCATGAACATAATAATTTGGGAGTTGTTCTAATTGGGATTCCAAGAGTTGGGGCACTCTAGAAGTGCTTGCTGAGCACAGATCTGGCCTAGAAATCTTCCATTTCTACACAAACCATTTGTTTCAGTGAAAATTCCAGGGATTTATATCAGAACAATGAGAAGGTTCCCGTCCCACCCTTCCCTGATTTATTCAGTCAACACAGGCTGTGTTTTCAAGCTTCTTTCTACAACCATCACAAATAAAACTGAGATTTCCATTCCAAAAAAACTCTCGGATCACAGAATCATGGAATGGTTTGGGTTGGAAGGAACCTCAAAGCCCATTTTATTCCATCCCATGGTAGGGACAGCTTCCACTATCCCAGGTTGCTCCAAGCCCTGTCCAACCTGGACGTGGACACTTCCAGGGATGCCCATTGTTGTCAACAGTTGGGCCTTGGGCTGCCACCAGAATTCCTCTGGCTCTAAAAGTTTTCACCCACATGGATTCAACCCCCTCCATTCCATTTAAAGCCATCCCTGGTTCCACAGTGTTGGCCCTACATCCCTTAAAATAGAAGAAATGCTCTTTTAAAACCAGGAATTATTGTTGAAGATATTATTACATTTAACCTTCCATGCCATTTCCCTTTGCAGGTTGTACTAAGGCAAAGCAAACACATTTTCTTACATATTTTTTGTTATTTTTACTGTAGCTTTGCAATTCAGCAGCTTCCTCAAGCTCTGTTTGCAGGACAGAGTTCCTTATTCGTCAGTGGCAACATTTTCGCTTTGTTTTGTTCTCCTCTAGCCAGGAACATAATCCAGTCATGATGTTCAGCATGGTGACAGCACCAATATTTCATGAGAGGTAAAGAAGGATCAAAACTAATCCTTAACTTAAGTATGGGGGAGGAGGAGTGGAAAGAAGGAGATGCAGAAAGATTTTCTTTGGTTTTATGCGGTTTTTCTTTCATTTTATGCAGAATTTCTTTGATTTTACGCAGAACTTCCTTGATTTTGTGCAGAATTTTGCAATTTTTACTAAGAATCTACTCCCAACAGTACTGCAACACGCCACAATTATTCAGGAAAAGCTTCTTTGGGTTCCCTAAGTCCTATTTTACAACTTTTAACCATTTCCACGCTGCCATTTGTTTCATTAAGTGCCAAACAACCTCCCCATTTATACAGCTTTCCCCCCAGCCACAAAGTGAGCATATAATATATTACAGGTCGATTTCCTTTGATATCCCCTCCATCCCCAGCTGTCTTCCCCCACTCCCAAGCCTTGGATTAAGCAGCTCCCAGGCAGCCCACGGAGCTGGACAGCAGGAGAGCTGTGCAATAAGTCCTAAATTGAAAGCTCTGCTGTGTCTCCCCACTGGGAGAGCCTGCTGAGATAGGCTTCTTTTAATATTGCCTTAATAGGCTCAGTTAATTAAGTTCAGTCTATCTGGAGGGATTTTCATGGCCTATAGAGCCCCGGCAAACGGGAGCCTATTCCTGCCCCACTTATTATCAATAGTGGCCCAGGGAAAAGTGATTACAGCACTCGGGAGAGAAAAAAAAGGAATCACCTTCCCTGGTTTTGCTGGCTCTGCACATTTCTGAGGATCCCAGCCCGGGGCCAACATCCAACGAGCTGCTGGGGGAAGATGGGGCTGGAAAAACGCATCCTAAAGGCTCGAACTTCGGCGCAGCCCCTGCTCCTCCTCACAGCGCCTTCAAGCATGAGCTGCTGGGGGCTGTTAATCACTCAATTAGGCTCTAATTATCAACACCCGCCGCATCAAAAGGCCTCCCGTGGGCAGGGCAGGGTTGTGGCCGTTCTCTGTGACAGGTGATCCCTGCCCACAAAGGGCTCGCTGGAGCCGCGGCTAGCGGGGATCAAAGCGGGCGCGCAGCTGATGCTCCCCGGCTCCCTCCGGCCCGGCGACACGGACCGCGGCTTTCATCGATTGTTCACCCAGCACCGTGGCTTTCATCGATTGTTCACCCAGCACCGGGGCTTTTATCGATTATTCACCCAGCCCCGCGGCTCAAATCAAAGTCTGGCCCCGGGCAATGGGGCAGGAGGGGCGCGGTGGCTGCTCCTGCCGCTGAGGAGGTTTTATGGAATCCCAGAATGTCCTGAGTTGGGAGGGATCCTCAATGATCATCGAGTCCAGCTGCTGGCCAAGAGTCACCAAAATCCCCCTGGTGCTCTGGCAGGTTTGGTGCTGTGAGCATTCCCTGCACCCAAACACTCTCTGGGGGAAAAACCGTTTCCAATATCCAGCTTACACCTTTGTGGGAAGAACGTTTTCCAGTATCCAACCTCCACTCTCCAGAGAAAGGCTCCTTTCCAACATCCACCCTACACCCTCCAGGGGAAGAAACTTTTCCCAATATCCAACCTAAACCCTCAGGGGGAAAAACCTTTTCCAATATCCAACCTCCACCCTCTGGGAGAAGAAACTTTTCCCAAGAGTCACCAAAATCCCTCTGGAGCTCTGGCAGGTTTGGTGCTGTGAGCATTCCCTGTGCTCAAACACCCTGTGGGGAAAAAAAACTTTTGCCAATATCCAACCTCCACCCTCTGGGGGAAGAACCTTTACCAATATCCAACCTCAACCCTCCGGGAGAAAAAACTTTTGCCAATATCCAACCTCCACCCTCTGGGGGAAGAACCTTTATCAATATCCAACCTACACCTTTGTTGGAAGAACCTTTTCCCAATATCCAACCTAAACTCTGCCCTGACTCAATGTCAGGCTGTTCCCTTGTGTCCCCTGTGCCAAAATTCACAGCCTTCAAAGTGACCTCTGCTGGCAGATCCCTCTCAGACTATAACAATGTCTCTAATACTGAAAGCTGGCACCCAGGTGAGGCTTTTCCAGCAGCTGGGGCTGTCCTGAAGGTAATCCTGTGACCTGGAGGAGCCTTGTAGGAGGATCCTTGCTGGATCTCTTCTAGGCAGGGCAGGAACAAAGCCTCTGGAAAGTTCTGGGCCAGAATTCCCTATTTGAATGAGACACAAATATTAATACCATCCCTTCCAACACTGCAAGCTAACTCTGAGGGTTGGGAATGCATGCATTTTCTTTCCTTCAAATATATGCAAAATACTTGCTCCCTCCTTAGTGTGAAATAAATTATTTTGCACATATTTAAGAATTTTTTTGTCTCTCCTCAAAGTTCTTCAATGTAAAGATCTCATTTACTGTCCCCAGCAAGTCATGACAGGGCTAAAAGTTCTTATTACCCATTGCTTTGGATTAAATACAGTTTAGTAACACTTGGTCTGTAATGCTGGTTTAACTTTTGACCTATTTCTGATATTTAGCATGCACAGCTTAAATTGAATTAAGAAGCTGTGCTTTCACAAAGTAACAAAACTCGTGGGGAAACTCCTCAAGAAGATATGGTCAGGTTGGGGCAAGAATGTTCTGACTTCTACCAGGGTGTAACGAGCCAGTGGAAAACTGAGTCCAACAATCTGGCATTCGAGGATGCTCCAGGAATACAAGAATTCTCTCACCCTTTCCAGTCCCAGTCTCATTTCCTGGGTTTTACCATGACTCGGGGTTATAGAGGCATGCAGTGAGTCAGCCTGGATCAATTTTCCTAATCCTCACAAAATGTTGATAATTTGTTCAGCTGTTCCCTTTTAACAGAGTGACAGAACAAATGCAGAAGGAGAATTTTAGCTTGGGTTTCTTTCAGCAGCTCCAACCTGGCATCCAGCTGAAAGCTTGTGATGAAGGACTTTAATTCCAGCACTAAAAGTGTTTGATGACATTCTTTTTATCCTCAATAATGTGATAGAGGGGGAGCTGGAGGGAAAAAAGGATGCCCCAGTCACCTTAGGGTTCCTGGGCTGGAATTCCCAGCCTGTGGAGCTGGAGTTCCTCAGACAGAGCAGTGTGTGCTGTTCCCACTCCTGACCCTTCCAAGGAGGGGAAGTGCTGCAGGTTTGAGGCACAGCAGGATCCAGCATCCCCCACTCCCCTCAATTGTCAGGGAGTGAAAACCCTCAGTGGATTTGAAGGAACAATCCAGGGACGCTGTCACCAGCTCTGGATCCTCAGCTCTGCACATGTGTCCACCTGCATTATCCTGCTGATGGCTGAGGGCATCCCATGCCATCAATCCCTTTTATCCTTCCAGGACTTCTTGTCTAGGTCAGCAAACAAATATTTTGTGAGAGGGATGGGCTATTTAAGGGTTCCTGAGAGCTCCTGGATATATTTATAAATTCAATATATAATAGATTCCTGCAGATAAACCCCTCAACTGTAAAGCCTGGATTGTTCTTGCCCAGCCTGAAAGCAGCACCAGCATTTCTCACAGATGTGTCATCCATTCCTTCACCACCTGGGATTAACTCTAATCAAAAGTGACGTCCAAGACAATCCTTATAGCCAGTTATTTGTTTTCTTAGTGCAGGCCAGAAGATTCCTTCATGCAATCTTGCAAAATATTACAAAATATTACCTTATGTCCTTACAAAGTCCTGGCATTATGTGAAAAAGTAAGGAGTGAGATGGAGGAGTTCAAGGGTGAAGAGGTTTAATATTTTGAACTTTTTCTTCTAAATATGTCTGTTAGAAATGCTTGGATCATAAATAACATAAATCTACAAAGGTGGCGAGAAGTGGGGAGTTTAATTTAGATAAAAGCAGAACAAAGCACTTGGAAATTAGTAGCATCATCTCGTTGTTTGAAAAAATGTTTGACCTGGAAGGAGGATGTTGTTTACTGAGACTAGAGCAACATCTTCCTCCAAAAATACTCCAAAAATGCCCCAAAATTGCAAAGTGCTTCTGTGTGCTGGATCCTGTGGATAAGCAAAAGAAAAAGATGTGGTAGATGTGACAGATGAGTAATGCCATGGTTGACTCTCACAATTAAAAGGCAAATATCATGTATATGTGTCAGGAGAAGTTTTATAGATTTATAGTTATGTTTTTATCAGGGGGTGCCCTGGGTTTGGGACTTTTGGGAGGGTCAGCTTGTTACTCTGGCAACACCTGACCTCCAATCAATATTTGAGGAAGTGATCTCCACCACTGGACAGTGATGGAGGAGTCGATGGACAGAACTTTGGGAGAGGCTAAAGGGTTAAAAGGCCAAACCTCCATTGTGTGGGTGAGCACATGGTGGGACAAATCCTCTGCTCCCAGTGCTGTAATATTTTCTCTCTTTGGTCTTCTGTTGTATTTTTGATAAGGTTTTAATGAACCTTTTCAATTTTTGGAAGTGAGTAGCATTTCTCACAGCAGAGGAGGATTCCTGGGATAACCAAGGGGCCTGGAAACACCTGGGAGTGGGAGAGGGGCTCTCCTCCTGGTGGGACTCGAGCTGGTGCCAGAGCAAAGAGGAGCTGGACTCCGAGCCAAGGCCTTGACTCCCAGCCTGGGCAGGGGGAGAGGTCCTGTGTGGCTGGGGAGTGACTCAGGCTGCTCTCTGCCGAGCCCTGTGGCTTGGCCACATTGCTGAAGGTTTTGTTCTGAGCTGACATTTCTCGCTCTGATTAATCCTTTCCAGCCCCTGGGCTCAGCTGACTCGGCTGAGCCATTGTTCAGCTCTGTGAACTTCGTCTCTTTTCAGGGCTTAAACAGAAGAGCCCTCTCCCCTCCCCACCTCATCCTTCTTGCTAAAAGCCTGTTTGTAAGAGCCATAATGAAACTCCAGGTGGCCTGGTGATTCCTGAGTAATCCCCTCAGGGATTTGAACCACTTGGTTATGCCTCATGCATGGTAACAAGCCATGGATGTGATTTTCCCCTCTTGCTTTCCGCTGGGCTGTGATTTAAGAAGTGCAGGGCATTAAATGCTCAAAAAAGAAAGTTCAAAATCAAAACAATCCCTGGAAACACAACAAGCTCTGCAGTGTGTGTGCATGGGCAGTGTATCCAGCAGTTCCCACCGAACATTAGATTATCTCCTGAGCCAAGCTGCACTGAGGAGAACAGCAGATAACTCTGGGGCAAGTCCTGATCCCACAGCCAGGCACCTACACCTGGTCCCAACTGTCCTTCCCCCCTATCCCATATGGAAACATCACCCTGGCCATGCCACCAAGCACTTGGCAAATGGTGAGAGTCAGGGCTGGAACATTTCACCCCTCTAAAGGAAACAGAGGAAGAGCAACAGAGCAAAATGAGTTTTCAAGGCTGAAAAAAGAAATAAAAAGGGGTTCAGGGTACTCGATGAGTTTCCAGAGGTCTACTTGCCATGTGTATGAAAGCCAAGTGGAGCAGAAGAGGTAGAAAAAGCTTGGAAAGGTGGAAATGGGATTATTGGGGTGATACCTGGACACTTCAGTGATTAATTTCTTTGCCTGTGTCTGGCACCAGAACCTGCCCAGCTTTTGAGCAGACATGAGGAAGGTGAGGGAGCCTCTTGCTAAAAACCCCTGAGATTAATCATTGCATTGCCTGAGAGCTCACCTCTGCTTATGAAGTTATTTTGGGTGTTTCCATGGATTAGTGAACAGAAATTAGAATTGCTAATATTGTTAATAGAAAAAAATATCAGAACTAAGATCAGGGTGTAACTGAAGAGGGGCTTAACTACTGTTTCTTAATGAGTGACAGCAAACCAGGCCCTCCCTTGCCTTGCACCCCAAAATTGATGTTCTGTGTCCCCTCAGACATGTGCTGGTCCCTGTCAGAGCTGGCTGCAGTCTGAAGGGATTACAGCTCTCATTCCCTGCAGCCACCCTTGCCCTCCTGCCTGGCCAGCAGAGCATTGTGCTCCATTGGTTCCACCAAAAAGGAATTTCATGGGAGAGCCAGGACGGATAAATCACCAGCAAATTGCTATTGGCAGGGTGAGGTCGGGAGCAAGGGGAGAGAAGGACCTGGAGACAGGGAGGGAAGGGGAGAAAGGAAGAAACCAGCTTTGGTGCACATTGAAATCCTTGCCTAATTTTGGTTTGAGGCTCCAATCCGGGCCAGCAGCTGCTGCAGATGATGTATTACAAACGACTTATTGCTGTAATGCATCATGAAGCTCCATGGCCCTGCTGACAGGTTCCCCTAATACATCATCAGAGCACTGCCCAGCAGGAACAGGAGTCCTGCAAACCAAACAGCTCCATAATTTTTTTGTACAGTCCCAAACCCCCCCTCCAAATGGTGAATTTCTTTTCTGCGCTATTAAAGATTTCAGCTTTGAAAAGTGTGGGCCAGAGCAGGCCCTCATTAAACGGGCTCTGATGGTTTCATAAGTCCCTGAAGTCATTAAAGGTTTTAATATAAGAGATTAACTATTGCTATTGTTGCTCGGCACAAATAAATTCTCTTTAAATACTTTTTCATGTCCTCCTGGTAGTGAGTGAGGAGCTCAAGCTTGCCTGTGAGGAGGACCTTGGCTGTGGGGTGAGACAAGCTCTGTTCAACCTCTTTAAAACAAAATTCAGAGCTTTGAGCAGTGAGGCTGTGTCATGGTGACCCCAGATATCCCTGGAGCTGGAGCTGCTGCCACATCCAAAGGGGATTTGTGTGGCTTCAAGACAAGCAGGAGCCATGGATGCTCAGCCTTTCTGGAAGTCAGGCCCTAAAAGCCCACAGGTTGTGTTGCAAGAATAAAAACAACATAAGAATAAAAAAAAAAATTGCAACATAAGAATAAAAAAAAAAAAAAAAATGGGGTGAATCCAGGTAAGGGTTTTGAGCAGCTCAGTGATGAAATCCAGAGTTTCAGCCCCAAAAGTTGTGTTTGGGTGTGATTCACCCTAAAATCTGACATCAGTTTGAAACCAGGTAGAAATACTAATTTTGTGTAGTGGTTTTGGTTTGTTAAGATTTTGTTAATTTTGATATTTTCTTAATTAATGTATTGATGAGTGTGGTGGGTTTTAGTGTTGGTTAATTATTTATGTATTTACTTTTTGTTGTGAGGTAAGAAGACAGGATTAGGAGGAACCTGTGGCATCTCCACCCCAAGGCACGGAGAGCTCATAGTTCAGGGCTGGAGGAGGAGGCTGAACTCGGGTCTCTCCCCACTCCTGAGACCCCAGGGAGTGCTCCAGGTGTGATGGGGATGATCCTGCAGAGAATCCACAGGGAATGCAGCTCCCTGAAGCACAGAGACATCAGTGGATACATCCCACAATATTCCCCGAGCTCACAGAAGTGCAGGTGCAAAGGAAAGGGATAAGCTGGAAATCAGGGCTTGCATTTTCCCAGGTCATGGAAAAGCATGTGAAGGTTTCAAAGACATTCTGGTGTTAAAATTAGGGATCATTTCTCCTTGGATTTATGGGAAAAAAATGAGGACTTTTCCATGCAGACAGCAGAAGGCATTGGTTCACAAACAAAAAAAAAAAAAAAAAAAAA